>CANQKQ010000006.1:0-214871 GCA_947623515.1 Neoascia interrupta
ATAGATGACGTTTATAGTATTGATGACGTCTATAGTATTGATTACGCCTATAGTATAGATGACGTCTATAGTTTAGATGACGTCTATAGTATAGATGACGTCTATAGTATAGATGACGTCTATAGTATAGATGACGTCTATAGTATAGTTGACGTCTATAGTATAGATGACGTCTATAGTATAAATGACGTCTATAGTATAGATGACGTCTATAGTATAGATGACGTCTATAGTATAGATGACGTCTATAGTATAGATGACGTCTATAGTATAGATGACGTCTATAGTATAGATGACGTCTTTAGTATAGATGACCTCTATAGTATAGATGACGTCTGTAGTATAGATGACGTCTATAGTATTGATGACGTCTATAGTATAGATGACGTCTATAGCATAGATGACGTCTATAGTATAGCTGACGTCTATAGTATAGCTGACGTCTATAGCATAGATGACGTCTATAGTATGGATGACGTCTATAGTATAGATGACGTCTATAGTATAGATGACGTCTATAGTATAGATGACGTCTTTAGTATTGATGACGTCTATAGTATAGATGACGTGTATAGTATTGATGACGTCTATAGTATGGATGACGTCTATAGTATAGGTGACGTCTAAAGTATAGATGACGTCTATAGTATAGATGACGTCTATAGTATAGATGACGTCTATAGTATAGATGACGTCTATAGTAAAGATGACGGCTATAGTATAGATGACGTCTATAGTATAGATGACGTCTATAGTATAGATGACGTCTATAGTATAGATGACGTCTATAGTAAAGATGACGGCTATAGTATAGATGACGTCTATAGTATAGATGACGTCTATAGTATAGATGACGTCTAGAGTATAGATGACGTCTATAGTATAGATGACGTCTATAGTATAGATGACGTCTATAGTATAGATGACGACTATAGTATAGATGACGTCTATAGTATAGACGACATCTATAGTATAGATGCCGTCTATAGTATAGATGACGTCTATAGTAGAGATGACGTCTATAGCATAGATGACGTCCATAGCATAGATGACGTCCATAGTATAGATGACGTCCATAGTATAGATGACGTCCATAGTATAGATGACGTCTATAGTATAGATGACGTCTATAGTATAGATGACGTCTATAGTATAGATGACGTCTATAGTATAGATGACGTCTATAGTATAGATAACGTCTATTGTCTAGATGACGTCTCTAGTATAGATGACGTCTATAGTATAGATGACGTCTATAGTATAGATGACGTCTATAGTATTGATGACGTCTATAGTATAGATGACGTCTATAGTATAGATGACGTCTATAGTATAGATGACGTCTGTAGTATAGATGACGTCTATAGTATAGATGACGTCTATAGTATAGATGACGTCTATAGTATAGATGACGTCTATAGTATAGATGACGTCTATAGTATAGATGACGTCTATAGTATAGATGACGTCTATAGTATAGATGACGTGTATAGTATAGATGACGTCTATAGTATAGATGACGTCTATAGTATAGATGACGTCTATAGTATAGATGACGTCTATAGTATAGATTACGTCTATAGTATAGATTACGTCTATAGTATAGATGACGTCTATAGTACAGATTACGTCTATAGTATAGCATAGATGACGTCCATAGTATAGATGACGTCCATAGTAAAGATAACGTCCATAGTATAGATGACGTCCATAGTATAGATGACGTCTATAGTATAGATGACGTCTATTGCAGAGATGACGTCTATTGCAGAGATGGCGTCTATAGTAAAGGTGACGTCTATAGTATAGATGACGTTTATAGTATAGATGACGTCTATTGCATAGATGACGTCTATAGTATAGATGCTGTCCATAGTATAGATGACGTCCATAGTAAAGATAACGTCCATAGTATAGATGACGTCCATAGAATAGATGACGTCCATAGTATAGATGACGTCCATAGTATAGATGACGTCTATAGTATAGATGACGTCTATAGTATAGATGACGTCTATAGTATAGATGACGTCTATAGTATAGATGACGTCTATAGTATAGATGGCGTCTATAGTATAGATGACGTCTATAGTATAGATGACGTCTATAGTATAGATGACGTCTATAGTATAGACGTCATCTATACTATAGTATTGATGACGTCTATAGTAGAGATGACGTCTATAGTATAGACGTCATCTATACTATAGTATTGATGACGTCTATAGTAGAGATGACGTCTATAGCATAGATGACGTCCATAGTATAGATTACGTCCATAGTATAGATGACGTCCATAGTATAGATGACGTCCATAGTATAGATGACGTCTATAGTATAGATGACGTCTATAGTATAGATGACGTCTATAGTATAGATGACGTCTATAGTATAGATGACGTCTATAGTATAGATGACGTCTATAGTATAGATAACGTCTATAGTATAGATGACGTCTCTAGTATAGATGACGTCTCTAGTATAGATGACGTCTATAGTATAGATGACGTCTATAGTATTGATGACGTCTATAGTATAGATGACGTCTATAGTATAGATGACGTCTATAGTATAGATGACGTCTGTAGTATAGATGACGTCTATAGTATAGATGACGTCTATAGTATAGATGACGTCTATAGTATAGATGACGTCTATATTATAGATGACGTCTACAGTATAGATGACGTCTATAGTATAGATGACGTCTATAGAATAGATGACGTCTATAGTATAGATGACGTCTATAGTATAGATGACGTCTATAGTATAGATGACGTCTATAGAATAGATGACGTCTATAGTATAGATGACGTCTATAGTATAGATGACGTCTATAGTATAGATGACGTCTATAGTATAGATGACGTCTATAGTATAGATGACGTCTAAAGTATAGATGACGTCTATAGTATAGATGACGTCTATAGTATAGATGACGTCTATAGTATAGATGACGTCTATAGTATAGATGACGTCTATAGTATAGATGACGTCTATAGTATAGATGACGTCTATAGTATAGATGACGTCCATAGTAAAGATAACGTCCATAGTATAGATGACGTCCATAGTATAGATGACGTCTATAGTATAGATGACGTCTATTGCAGAGATGACGTCTATTGCAGAGATGACGTCTATAGTAAAGGTGACGTCTATAGTATAGATGACGTCTATAGTATAGATGACGTCTATTGCATAGATGACGTCTATAGTAAAGATGCTGTCCATAGTATAGATGACGTCCATAGTAAAGATAACGTCCATAGTATAGATGACGTCCATAGAATAGATGACGTCCATAGTATAGATGACGTCCATAGTATAGATGACGTCTATAGTATAGATGACGTCTATAGTATAGATGACGTCTATAGTATAGATGACGTGTATAGTATAGATGACGTCTATAGTATAGATGACGTCTATAGTATAGATGACGTCTATAGTATAGATGACGTCTATAGTATAGATGACGTCTATGGTATAGATGACGTCTATAGTATAGATGACGTCTACAGTACAGATGACGTCTATAGTATAGATGACGTCTATAGTATAGATGACGTCTATAGTATAGATGACGTCTATAGTATAGATGACGTCTATAGTATAGATGACGTCTATAGTATAGATGACGTCTATAGTATAGATGACGTCTATAGAATAGATGACGTCTATAGTATAGATGACGTCTAAAGTATAGATGACGTCTATAGTATAGATGACGTCTATAATAAAGATGACGTCTATAGTATAGATGACGGCTATAGTATAGATGACGTCTATAGTATAGATGACGTCTATAGTATAGATGACGTCTATAGTATAGATGACGTCTATAGTATAGATGACGACTATAGTATAGATGACGTCTATAGTATAGACGACATCTATAGTATAGATGACGCCTATAGTAGAGATGACGTCTATAGCATAGATGACGTCCATAGCATAGATGACGTCCATAGTATAGATGACGTCTATAGTATAGATGACGTCTATTGCAGAGATGACGTCTATTGCAGAGATGGCGTCTATAGTAAAGGTGACGTCTATAGTATAGATGACGTCTATAGTATAGATGACGTCTATTGCATAGATGACGTCTATAGTATAGATGCTGTCCATAGTATAGATGACGTCCATAGTAAAGATAACGTCCATAGTATAGATGACGTCCATAGAATAGATGACGTCCATAGTATAGATGACGTCCATAGTATAGATGACGTCTATAGTATAGATGACGTCTATAGTATAGATGGCGTCTATAGTATAGATGACGTCTATAGTATAGATGACGTCTATAGTATAGATGACGTCTATAGTATAGACGTCATCTACACTATAGTATTGATGACGTCTATAGTAGAGATGACGTCTATAGTATAGACGTCTATAGTATAGATGCTGTCCATAGTATAGATGACGTCCATAGTAAAGATAACGTCCATAGTATAGATGACGTCCATAGAATAGATGACGTCCATAGTATAGATGACGTCCATAGTATAGATGACGTCTATAGTATAGATGACGTCTATAGTATAGATGGCGTCTATAGTATAGATGACGTCTATAGTATAGATGACGTCTATAGTATAGATGACGTCTATAGTATAGACGTCATCTACACTATAGTATTGATGACGTCTATAGTAGAGATGACGTCTATAGTATAGACGTCATCTATACTATAGTATTGATGACGTCTATATACTATAGTATTGATGACGTCTATAGTAGAGATGACGTCTATAGCATAGATGACGTCCATAGTATAGATGACGTCCATAGTATAGATGACGTCCATAGTATAGATGACGTCCATAGTATAGATGACGTCTATAGTATAGGTGACGTCTATAGTATAGATGACGTCTATAGTATAGATGACGTCTATAGTATAGATGACGTCTATAGTATTGATGACGTCTATAGTATAGATAACGTCTATAGTATAGATGACGTCTCTAGTATAGATGACGTCTATAGTATAGATGACGTCTATAGTATTGATGACGTCTATAGTATTGATGACGTCTATAGTATAGATGACGTCTATAGTATAGATGACGTCTATAGTATAGATGACGTCTGTAGTATAGATGACGTCTATAGTATAGATGACGTCTATAGTATAGATGACGTCTATAGTATAGATGACGTCTATAGTATAGATGACGTCTATAGTATAGATGACGTCTAAAGTATAGATGACGTCTATAGTATAGATGACGTCTATAGTATAGATGACGTCTATAGTATAGATGACGTCTATAGTATAGATGACGTCTATAGTATAGATGACGTCTATAGTATAGATGACGTCTATAGTATAGATGACGTCCATAGTAAAGATAACGTCCATAGTATAGATGACGTCCATAGTATAGATGACGTCTATAGTATAGATGACGTCTATTGCAGAGATGACGTCTATTGCAGAGATGACGTCTATAGTAAAGGTGACGTCTATAGTATAGATGACGTCTATAGTATAGATGACGTCTATTGCATAGATGACGTCTATAGTAAAGATGCTGTCCATAGTATAGATGACGTCCATAGTAAAGATAACGTCCATAGTATAGATGACGTCCATAGTATAGATGACGTCCATAGTATAGATGACGTCCATAGTATAGATGACGTCTATAGTATAGATGACGTCTATAGTATAGATGACGTCTATAGTATAGATGACGTCTATAGTATAGATGACGTCTATAGTATAGATAACGTCTATAGTATAGATGACGTCTCTAGTATAGATGACGTCTATAGTATAGATGACGTCTATAGTATTGATGACGTCTATAGTATTGATGACGTCTATAGTATAGATGACGTCTATAGTATAGATGACGTCTATAGTATAGATGACGTCTGTAGTATAGATGACGTCTATAGTATAGATGACGTCTATAGTATAGATGACGTCTATATTATAGATGACGTCTATAGTATAGATGAGGTCTATAGTATAGATGACGTCTATAGTATAGATGAGGTCTATAGTACAGATGACGTCTATAGTATAGAGGACGTCTATAGTATAGATGAGGTCTATAGTATAGATGAGGTCTATAGTATAGATGACGTCTATAGCATAGATGACGTTTATAGTATAGATGACGTTTATAGTATTGATGACGTCTATAGTATTGATTACGCCTATAGTATAGATGACGTCTATAGTTTAGATGACGTCTATAGTATAGATGACGTCTATAGTATAGATGACGTCTATAGTATAGATGACGTCTATAGTATAGTTGACGTCTATAGTATAGATGACGTCTATAGTATAAATGACGTCTATAGTATAGATGACGTCTATAGTATAGATGACGTCTATAGTATAGATGACGTCTATAGTATAGATGACGTCTATAGTATAGATGACGTCTATAGTATAGATGACTTCTTTAGTATAGATGACCTCTATAGTATAGATGACGTCTGTAGTATAGATGACGTCTATAGTATTGATGACGTCTATAGTATAGATGACGTCTATAGCATAGATGACGTCTATAGTATAGCTGACGTCTATAGTATAGCTGACGTCTATAGCATAGATGACGTCTATAGTATGGATGACGTCTATAGTATAGATGACGTCTATAGTATAGATGACGTCTATAGTATAGATGACGTCTTTAGTATTGATGACGTCTATAGTATAGATGACGTGTATAGTATTGATGACGTCTATAGTATGGATGACGTCTATAGTATAGGTGACGTCTAAAGTATAGATGACGTCTATAGTATAGATGACGTCTATAGTATAGATGACGTCTATAGTATAGATGACGTCTATAGTAAAGATGACGGCTATAGTATAGATGACGTCTATAGTATAGATGACGTCTATAGTATAGATGACGTCTATAGTATAGATGACGTCTATAGTAAAGATGACGGCTATAGTATAGATGACGTCTATAGTATAGATGACGTCTATAGTATAGATGACGTCTAGAGTATAGATGACGTCTATAGTATAGATGACGTCTATAGTATAGATGACGTCTATAGTATAGATGACGACTATAGTATAGATGACGTCTATAGTATAGACGACATCTATAGTATAGATGCCGTCTATAGTATAGATGACGTCTATAGTAGAGATGACGTCTATAGCATAGATGACGTCCATAGCATAGATGACGTCCATAGTATAGATGACGTCCATAGTATAGATGACGTCCATAGTATAGATGACGTCTATAGTATAGATGACGTCTATAGTATAGATGACGTCTATAGTATAGATGACGTCTATAGTATAGATGACGTCTATAGTATAGATAACGTCTATTGTCTAGATGACGTCTCTAGTATAGATGACGTCTATAGTATAGATGACGTCTATAGTATAGATGACGTCTATAGTATTGATGACGTCTATAGTATAGATGACGTCTATAGTATAGATGACGTCTATAGTATAGATGACGTCTGTAGTATAGATGACGTCTATAGTATAGATGAAGTCTATAGTATAGATGACGTCTATAGTATAGATGACGTCTATAGTATAGATGACGTCTATAGTATAGATGACGTCTATAGTATAGATGACGTCTATAGTATAGATGACGTCTATAGTATAGATGACGTCTATAGTATAGATTACGTCTATAGTATAGATTACGTCTATAGTATAGATGACGTCTATAGTACAGATTACGTCTATAGTATAGCATAGATGACGTCCATAGTATAGATGACGTCCATAGTAAAGATAACGTCCATAGTATAGATGACGTCCATAGTATAGATGACGTCTATAGTATAGATGACGTCTATTGCAGAGATGACGTCTATTGCAGAGATGGCGTCTATAGTAAAGGTGACGTCTATAGTATAGATGACGTTTATAGTATAGATGACGTCTATTGCATACATGACGTCTATAGTATAGATGCTGTCCATAGTATAGATGACGTCCATAGTAAAGATAACGTCCATAGTATAGATGACGTCCATAGAATAGATGACGTCCATAGTATAGATGACGTCCATAGTATAGATGACGTCTATAGTATAGATGACGTCTATAGTATAGATGACGTCTATAGTATAGATGACGTCTATAGTATAGATGACGTCTATAGTATAGATGGCGTCTATAGTATAGATGACGTCTATAGTATAGATGACGTCTATAGTATAGATGACGTCTATAGTATAGACGTCATCTATACTATAGTATTGATGACGTCTATAGTAGAGATGACGTCTATAGTATAGACGTCATCTATACTATAGTATTGATGACGTCTATAGTAGAGATGACGTCTATAGCATAGATGACGTCCATAGTATAGATTACGTCCATAGTATAGATGACGTCCATAGTATAGATGACGTCCATAGTATAGATGACGTCTATAGTATAGATGACGTCTATAGTATAGATGACGTCTATAGTATAGATGACGTCTATAGTATAGATGACGTCTATAGTATAGATGACGTCTATAGTATAGATAACGTCTATAGTATAGATGACGTCTCTAGTATAGATGACGTCTCTAGTATAGATGACGTCTATAGTATAGATGACGTCTATAGTATTGATGACGTCTATAGTATAGATGACGTCTATAGTATAGATGACGTCTATAGTATAGATGACGTCTGTAGTATAGATGACGTCTATAGTATAGATGACGTCTATAGTATAGATGACGTCTATATTATAGATGACGTCTACAGTATAGATGACGTCTATAGTATAGATGACGTCTATAGAATAGATGACGTCTATAGTATAGATGACGTCTATAGTATAGATGACGTCTATAGTATAGATGACGTCTATAGAATAGATGACGTCTATAGTATAGATGACGTCTATAGTATAGATGACGTCTATAGTATAGATGACGTCTATAGTATAGATGACGTCTATAGTATAGATGACGTCTATAGTATAGATGACGTCTAAAGTATAGATGACGTCTATAGTATAGATGACGTCTATAGTATAGATGACGTCTATAGTATAGATGACGTCTATAGTATAGATGACGTCTATAGTATAGATGACGTCTATAGTATAGATGACGTCTATAGTATAGATGACGTCCATAGTAAAGATAACGTCCATAGTATAGATGACGTCCATAGTATAGATGACGTCTATAGTATAGATGACGTCTATTGCAGAGATGACGTCTATTGCAGAGATGACGTCTATAGTAAAGGTGACGTCTATAGTATAGATGACGTCTATAGTATAGATGACGTCTATTGCATAGATGACGTCTATAGTAAAGATGCTGTCCATAGTATAGATGACGTCCATAGTAAAGATAACGTCCATAGTATAGATGACGTCCATAGAATAGATGACGTCCATAGTATAGATGACGTCCATAGTATAGATGACGTCTATAGTATAGATGACGTCTATAGTATAGATGACGTCTATAGTATAGATGACGTGTATAGTATAGATGACGTCTATAGTATAGATGACGTCTATAGTATAGATGACGTCTATAGTATAGATGACGTCTATAGTATAGATGACGTCTATGGTATAGATGACGTCTATAGTATAGATGACGTCTATAGTATAGATGACGTCTACAGTACAGATGACGTCTATAGTATAGATGACGTCTATAGTATAGATGACGTCTATAGTATAGATGACGTCTATAGTATAGATGACGTCTATAGTATAGATGACGTCTATAGTATAGATGACGTCTATAGTATAGATGACGTCTATAGAATAGATGACGTCTATAGTATAGATGACGTCTAAAGTATAGATGACGTCTATAGTATAGATGACGTCTATAATAAAGATGACGTCTATAGTATAGATGACGGCTATAGTATAGATGACGTCTATAGTATAGATGACGTCTATAGTATAGATGACGTCTATAGTATAGATGACGTCTATAGTATAGATGACGACTATAGTATAGATGACGTCTATAGTATAGACGACATCTATAGTATAGATGACGTCTATAGTAGAGATGACGTCTATAGCATAGATGACGTCCATAGCATAGATGACGTCCATAGTATAGATGACGTCTATAGTATAGATGACGTCTATAGTATAGATGACGTCTATAGTATAGATGACGTCTATAGTATAGATGACGTCTATAGTATAGATGACGTCTATAGTATAGATGACGTCTCTAGTATAGATGACGTCTCTAGTATAGATGACGTCTATAGTATAGATGACGTCTATAGTATTGATGACGTCTATAGTATTGATGACGTCTATAGTATAGATGACGTCTATAGTATTGATGACGTCTATAGTATAGATGACGTCTATAGTATAGATGACGTCTATAGTATATATGACGTCTATAGTATAGATGACGTCTATAGTATAGATGACGTCTATAGTATAGATGACGTCTATAGTATAGATGACGTCTATAGTATTGATGACGTCTATAGTATAGATGACGTCTATAGTATAGATGACGTCTATAGTATAGATGACGTCTATAGTATAGATGACGTCTATAGTATAGCATAGATGACGTCTATAGTATAGCATAGATGACGTCCATAGTAAAGATAACGTCCATAGTATAGATGACGTCCATAGTATAGATGACGTCTATAGTATAGATGACGTCTATTGCAGAGATGACGTCTATTGCAGAGATGACGTCTATAGTAAAGGTGACGTCTATAGTATAGATGACGTCTATAGTATAGATGACGTCCATAGTATAGATGACGTCTATAGTATAGATGACGTCTATAGTATAGATGACGTCTATAGTATAGATGACGTCTATAGTATAGATGGCGTCTATAGTATAGATGGCGTCTATAGTATAGATGGCGTCTATAGTATAGATGACGTCTATAGTATAGATGACGTCTATGGTATAGATGACGTCTATGGTATAGATGACGTCTATAGTATAGATGACGTCTATAGTATAGATGACGTCTATAGTATAGATGACGTCTATAGTATAGATGACGTCTATAGTATAGATGACGTCTATAGTATAGATGACGTCTATAGTATAGATGACGTCTATAGTATAGATGACGTCTATAGTATAGATGACGTCTATAGTATAGATGACGTCTATAGTATAGATGACGTCCATAGTATAGATGACGTCTATAGTATAGATGACGTCTATAGTATAGATGACGTCTATAGTATGGATGACGTCTATAGTATAGATGACGTGTATAGTATAGATGACGTCTATAGTATAGATGACGTCTATAGTATAGATGACGTCTGTAGTATAGATGACGTCTATAGTATAGATGACGTCTATAGTATAGATGACATCTATATTATAGATGACGTCTATAGTATAGATGACGTCTATAGTATAGATGACGTCTATAGTATAGATGACGTCTATAGTATAGATGACGTCTATAGTATAGATGACGTCTATAGTATAGATGACGTCTATAGTATAGATGACGTCTATAGTATAGATGACGTCTATAGTATAGATGACGTCTATAGTATAGATGACGTCTAAAGTATAGATGACGTCTATAGTATAGATGACGTCCATAGAATAGATGACGTCCATAGTATAGATGACGTCCATAGTATAGATGACGTCTATAGTATAGATGACGTCTATAGTATAGATGACGTCTATATTATAGATGACGTCTATAGTATAGATGACGTCTATAGTATAGATGACGTCTATAGTATAGATGACGTCTAAAGTATAGATGACGTCTATAGTATAGATGACGTCTATAGTATAGATGACGTCTATAGTATAGATGACGTCTATAGTATAGATGACGTCTATAGTATAGATGACGTCTATAGTATAGATGACGTCTATAGTATAGATGACGTCCATAGTAAAGATAACGTCCATAGTATAGATGACGTCCATAGTATAGATGACGTCTATAGTATAGATGACGTCTATTGCAGAGATGACGTCTATTGCAGAGATGACGTCTATAGTAAAGGTGACGTCTATAGTATAGATGACGTCTATAGTATAGATGACGTCTATTGCATAGATGACGTCTATAGTAAAGATGCTGTCCATAGTATAGATGACGTCCATAGTAAAGATAACGTCCATAGTATAGATGACGTCCATAGTATAGATGACGTCCATAGTATAGATGACGTCTATAGTATAGATGACGTCTATAGTATAGATGACGTCTATAGTATAGATGACGTCTATAGTATAGATGACGTCTATAGTATAGATGACGTCTATGGTATAGATGACGTCTATAGTATAGATGACGTCTACAGTATAGATGACGTCTATAGTATAGATGACGTCTATAGTATAGATGACGTCTATAGTATAGATGACGTCTATAGTATAGATGACGTCTATAGTATAGATGACGTCTATAGTATAGATGACGTCTATAGTATAGATGACGTCTATAGTATAGATGACGTCTATAGTATAGATGACGTCTATAGAATAGATCACGTCTATAGTATAGATGACGTCTAAAGTATAGATGACGTCTATAGTATAGATGACGTCTATAGTAAAGATGACGTCTATAGTATAGATGACGGCTATAGTATAGATGACGTCTATAGTATAGATGACGTCTATAGTATAGATGACGTCTATAGTATAGATGACGTCTATAGTATAGATGACGACTATAGTATAGATGACGTCTATAGTATAGACGACATCTATAGTATAGATGACGTCTATAGTAGAGATGACGTCTATAGCATAGATGACGTCCATAGCATAGATGACGTCCATAGTATAGATGACGTCTATAGTATAGATGACGTCTATAGTATAGATGACGTCTATAGTATAGATGACGTCTCTAGTATAGATGACGTCTCTAGTATAGATGACGTCTATAGTATAGATGACGTCTATAGTATTGATGACGTCTATAGTATTGATGACGTCTATAGTATAGATGACGTCTATAGTATTGATGACGTCTATAGTATAGATGACGTCTATAGTATAGATGACGTCTATAGTATATATGACGTCTATAGTATAGATGACGTCTATAGTATAGATGACGTCTATAGTATAGATGACGTCTATAGTATAGATGACGTCTATAGTATAGATGACGTCTATAGTATTGATGACGTCTATAGTATAGATGACGTCTATAGTATAGATGACGTCTATAGTATAGATGACGTCTATAGTATAGATGACGTCTATAGTATAGATGACGTCTATAGTATAGCATAGATGACGTCTATAGTATAGCATAGATGACGTCCATAGTAAAGATAACGTCCATAGTATAGATGACGTCCATAGTATAGATGACGTCTATAGTATAGATGACGTCTATTGCAGAGATGACGTCTATTGCAGAGATGACGTCTATAGTAAAGGTGACGTCTATAGTATAGATGACGTCCATAGTATAGATGACGTCTATAGTATAGATGACGTCTATAGTATAGATGACGTCTATAGTATAGATGACGTCTATAGTATAGATGGCGTCTATAGTATAGATGGCGTCTATAGTATAGATGACGTCTATAGTATAGATGACGTCTATGGTATAGATGACGTCTATGGTATAGATGACGTCTATAGTATAGATGACGTCTATAGTATAGATGACGTCTATAGTATAGATGACGTCTATAGTATAGATGACGTCTATAGTATAGATGACGTCTATAGTATAGATGACGTCTATAGTATAGATGACGTCTATAGTATAGATGACGTCTATAGTATAGATGACGTCTATAGTATAGATGACGTCTATAGTATAGATGACGTCTATAGTATAGATGACGTCCATAGTATAGATGACGTCTATAGTATAGATGACGTCTATAGTATAGATGACGTCTATAGTATAGATGACGTCTATAGTATAGATGACGTGTATAGTATAGATGACGTCTATAGTATAGATGACGTCTATAGTATAGATGACGTCTATAGTATAGATGACGTCTACAGTATAGATGACGTCTATAGTATAGATGACGTCTATAGTATAGATGACGTCTATAGTATAGATGACGTCTTTAGTATAGATGACGTCTATAGTATAGATGACGTCTATAGTATAGATGACGTCTATAGTATAGATGACGTCTATAGTATAGATGACGTCTATAGTATAGATGACGTCTAAAGTATAGATGACGTCTATAGTATAGATGACGTCTATAGTAAGAATGACGTCTATAGTATAGATGACGGCTATAGTATAGATGACGTCTATAGTATAGATGACGTCTATAGTATAGATGACGTCTATAGTATAGATGACGTCTATAGTATAGATGACGTCTATAGTATAGATGACGACTATAGTATAGATGACGTCTATAGTATAGACGACATCTGTAGTATAGATGACGTCTATAGTATAGATGACGTCTATAGTAGAGATGACGACCATAGCATAGATGACGTCCATAGTATAGATGACGTCCATAGTATAGATGACGTCTATAGTATAGATGACGTCTATAGTATAGATGACGTCTATAGTATAGATGACGTCTATAGTATAGATGACGTCTATAGTATAGATGACGTCTATAGTATAGATGACGTCTATAGTATAGATGACGTCTATAGTATAGATGACGTCTATAGTATAGATGACGTCTATAGTATAGATGACGTCTATAGTATAGATGACGTCTATAGTATAGATGACGTCTATAGTATAGATGACGTCTATAGTATAGATGACGTCTATAGTATAGATGACGTCTATAGTATAGATGACGTCTATAGTATAGATGACGTCTATAGTATAGATGACGTCTATAGTATAGATGACGTCCATAGTATAGATGACGTCTATAGTATAGATGACGTCTATAGTATAGATGACGTCTATAGTATAGATGACGTCTATGGTATAGATGACGGCTATAGTATAGATGACGTCTATAGTATAGATGACGTCTATAGTATAGATGACGTCTATAGTATAGATGACGTCTATAGTATAGATGACGACTATAGTATAGATGACGTCTATAGTATAGACGACATCTATAGTATAGATGACGTCTATAGTAGAGATGACGTCTATAGCATAGATGACGTCTATAGCATAGATGACGTCCATAGTATAGATGACGTCTATAGTATAGATGACTTCTATAGTATAGATGACGTCTATAGTATAGATGACGTCTATAGTATAGATGACGTCTCTAGTATAGATGACGTCTCTAGTATAGATGACGTCTATAGTATAGATGACGTCTATAGTATTGATGACGTCTATAGTATTGATGACGTCTATAGTATAGATGACGTCTATAGTATAGATGACGTCTATAGTATAGATGACGTCTATAGTATAGATGACGTCTATAGTATAGATGACGTCTATAGTATAGATGACGTCTATAGTATAGATGACGTCTATAGTATAGATGACGTCTATAGTATAGATGACGTCTATAGTATAGATGACGTCTATAGTATAGATGACGTCTATAGTATAGATGACGTCTATAGTATAGATGACGTCTATAGTATAGATGACGTCTATAGTATAGATGACGTCTAAAGTATAGATGACGTCTATAGTATAGATGACGTCTATAGTATAGCATAGATGACGTCTATAGTATAGCATAGATGACGTCCATAGTAAAGATAACGTCCATAGTATAGATGACGTCCATAGTATAGATGACGTCTATAGTATAGATGACGTCTATTGCAGAGATGACGTCTATTGCAGAGATGACGTCTATAGTAAAGGTGACGTCTATAGTATAGATGACGTCTATAGTATAGATGACGTCCATAGTATAGATGACGTCTATAGTATAGATGACGTCTATAGTATAGATGACGTCTATAGTATAGATGACGTCTATAGTATAGATGGCGTCTATAGTATAGATGGCGTCTATAGTATAGATGGCGTCTATAGTATAGATGACGTCTATAGTATAGATGACGTCTATGGTATAGATGACGTCTATGGTATAGATGACGTCTATAGTATAGATGACGTCTATAGTATAGATGACGTCTATAGTATAGATGACGTCTATAGTATATATGACGTCTATAGTATAGATGACGTCTATAGTATAGATGACGTCTATAGTATAGATGACGTCTATAGTATAGATGACGTCTATAGTATAGATGACGTCTATAGTATAGATGACGTCCATAGTATAGATGACGTCTATAGTATAGATGACGTCTATAGTATAGATGACGTCTATAGTATAGATGACGTCTATAGTATAGATGACGTGTATAGTATAGATGACGTCTATAGTATAGATGACGTCTATAGTATAGATGACGTCTGTAGTATAGATGACGTCTATAGTATAGATGACGTCTATAGTATAGATGACATCTATATTATAGATGACGTCTATAGTATAGATGACGTCTATAGTATAGATGACGTCTATAGTATAGATGACGTCTATAGTATAGATGACGTCTATAGTATAGATGACGTCTATAGTATAGATGACGTCTATAGTATAGATGACGTCTAAAGTATAGATGACGTCTATAGTATAGATGACGTCCATAGAATAGATGACGTCCATAGTATAGATGACGTCCATAGTATAGATGACGTCTATAGTATAGATGACGTCTATAGTATAGATGACGTCTATATTATAGATGACGTCTATAGTATAGATGACGTCTATAGTATAGATGACGTCTATAGTATAGATGACGTCTAAAGTATAGATGACGTCTATAGTATAGATGACGTCTATAGTATAGATGACGTCTATAGTATAGATGACGTCTATAGTATAGATGACGTCTATAGTATAGATGACGTCTATAGTATAGATGACGTCTATAGTATAGATGACGTCCATAGTAAAGATAACGTCCATAGTATAGATGACGTCCATAGTATAGATGACGTCTATAGTATAGATGACGTCTATTGCAGAGATGACGTCTATTGCAGAGATGACGTCTATAGTAAAGGTGACGTCTATAGTATAGATGACGTCTATAGTATAGATGACGTCTATTGCATAGATGACGTCTATAGTAAAGATGCTGTCCATAGTATAGATGACGTCCATAGTAAAGATAACGTCCATAGTATAGATGACGTCCATAGAATAGATGACGTCCATAGTATAGATGACGTCCATAGTATAGATGACGTCTATAGTATAGATGACGTCTATAGTATAGATGACGTCTATAGTATAGATGACGTCTATAGTATAGATGACGTCTATAGTATAGATGACGTCTATGGTATAGATGACGTCTATAGTATAGATGACGTCTACAGTATAGATGACGTCTATAGTATAGATGACGTCTATAGTATAGATGACGTCTATAGTATAGATGACGTCTATAGTATAGATGACGTCTATAGTATAGATGACGTCTATAGTATAGATGACGTCTATAGTATAGATGAAGTCTATAGTATAGATGACGTCTATAGTATAGATGACGTCTATAGAATAGATGACGTCTATAGTATAGATGACGTCTAAAGTATAGATGACGTCTATAGTATAGATGACGTCTATAGTAAAGATGACGTCTATAGTATAGATGACGGCTATAGTATAGATGACGTCTATAGTATAGATGACGTCTATAGTATAGATGACGTCTATAGTATAGATGACGTCTATAGTATAGATGACGACTATAGTATAGATGACGTCTATAGTATAGACGACATCTATAGTATAGATGACGTCTATAGTAGAGATGACGTCTATAGCATAGATGACGTCCATAGCATAGATGACGTCCATAGTATAGATGACGTCTACAGTATAGATGACGTCTATAGTATAGATGACGTCTATAGTATAGATGACGTCTATAGTATAGATGACGTCTCTAGTATAGATGACGTCTCTAGTATAGATGACGTCTATAGTATAGATGACGTCTATAGTATTGATGACGTCTATAGTATTGATGACGTCTATAGTATAGATGACGTCTATAGTATTGATGACGTCTATAGTATAGATGACGTCTATAGTATAGATGACGTCTATAGTATATATGACGTCTATAGTATAGATGACGTCTATAGTATAGATGACGTCTATAGTATAGATGACGTCTATAGTATAGATGACGTCTATAGTATAGATGACGTCTATAGTATTGATGACGTCTATAGTATAGATGACGTCTATAGTATAGATGACGTCTATAGTATAGATGACGTCTATAGTATAGATGACGTCTATAGTATAGATGACGTCTATAGTATAGCATAGATGACGTCTATAGTATAGCATAGATGACGTCCATAGTAAAGATAACGTCCATAGTATAGATGACGTCCATAGTATAGATGACGTCTATAGTATAGATGACGTCTATTGCAGAGATGACGTCTATTGCAGAGATGACGTCTATAGTAAAGGTGACGTCTATAGTATAGATGACGTCTATAGTATAGATGACGTCCATAGTATAGATGACGTCTATAGTATAGATGACGTCTATAGTATAGATGACGTCTATAGTATAGATGACGTCTATAGTATAGATGGCGTCTATAGTATAGATGGCGTCTATAGTATAGATGACGTCTATAGTATAGATGACGTCTATGGTATAGATGACGTCTATGGTATAGATGACGTCTATAGTATAGATGACGTCTATAGTATAGATGACGTCTATAGTATAGATGACGTCTATAGTATAGATGACGTCTATAGTATAGATGACGTCTATAGTATAGATGACGTCTATAGTATAGATGACGTCTATAGTATAGATGACGTCTATAGTATAGATGACGTCTATAGTATAGATGACGTCTATAGTATAGATGACGTCCATAGTATAGATGACGTCTATAGTATAGATGACGTCTATAGTATAGATGACGTCTATAGTATAGATGACGTCTATAGTATAGATGACGTGTATAGTATAGATGACGTCTATAGTATAGATGACGTCTATAGTATAGATGACGTCTATAGTATAGATGACGTCTACAGTATAGATGACGTCTATAGTATAGATGACGTCTATAGTATAGATGACGTCTATAGTTTAGATGACGTCTATAGTATAGATGACGTCTATAGTATAGATGACGTCTATAGTATAGATGACGTCTATAGTATAGATGACGTCTATAGTATAGATGACGTCTATAGTATAGATGACGTCTAAAGTATAGATGACGTCTATAGTATAGATGACGTCTATAGTAAGAATGACGTCTATAGTATAGATGACGGCTATAGTATAGATGACGTCTATAGTATAGATGACGTCTATAGTATAGATGACGTCTATAGTATAGATGACGTCTATAGTATAGATGACGACTATAGTATAGATGACGTCTATAGTATAGACGACATCTATAGTATAGATGACGTCTATAGTATAGATGACGTCTATAGTAGAGATGACGACCATAGCATAGATGACGTCCATAGTATAGATGACGTCCATAGTATAGATGACGTCTATAGTATAGATGACGTCTATAGTATAGATGACGTCTATAGTATAGATGACGTCTATAGTATAGATGACGTCTATAGTATAGATGACGTCTATAGTATAGATGACGTCTATAGTATAGATGACGTCTATAGTATAGATGACGTCTATAGTATAGATGACGTCTATAGTATAGATGACGTCTATAGTATAGATGACGTCTATAGTATAGATGACGTCTATAGTATAGATGACGTCTATAGTATAGATGACGTCTATAGTATAGATGACGTCTATAGTATAGATGACGTCTATAGTATAGATGACGTCCATAGTATAGATGACGTCTATAGTATAGATGACGTCTATAGTATAGATGACGTCTATAGTATAGATGACGTCTATGGTATAGATGACGGCTATAGTATAGATGACGTCTATAGTATAGATGACGTCTATAGTATAGATGACGTCTATAGTATAGATGACGTCTATAGTATAGATGACGACTATAGTATAGATGACGTCTATAGTATAGACGACATCTATAGTATAGATGACGTCTATAGTAGAGATGACGTCTATAGCATAGATGACGTCCATAGCATAGATGACGTCCATAGTATAGATGACGTCTATAGTATAGATGACTTCTATAGTATAGATGACGTCTATAGTATAGATGACGTCTATAGTATAGATGACGTCTCTAGTATAGATGACGTCTCTAGTATAGATGACGTCTATAGTATAGATGACGTCTATAGTATTGATGACGTCTATAGTATTGATGACGTCTATAGTATAGATGACGTCTATAGTATAGATGACGTCTATAGTATAGATGACGTCTATAGTATAGATGACGTCTATAGTATAGATGACGTCTATAGTATAGATGACGTCTATAGTATAGATGACGTCTATAGTATAGATGACGTCTATAGTATAGATGACGTCTATAGTATAGATGACGTCTATAGTATAGATGACGTCTATAGTATAGCATAGATGACGTCTATAGTATAGATGACGTCCATAGTATAGATGACGTCTATAGTATAGATGACGTCTATAGTATAGATGACGTCTATAGTATAGATGACGTCTATAGTATAGATGACGTCTATAGTATAGATGACGTCTATAGTATAGATGACGTCTATAGTATAGATGGCGTCTATAGTATAGATGGCGTCTATAGTATAGATGACGTCTATAGTATAGATGACGTCTATGGTATAGATGACGTCTATGGTATAGATGACGTCTATAGTATAGATGACGTCTATAGTATAGATGACGTCTATAGTATAGATGACGTCTATAGTATAGATGACGTCTATAGTATAGATGACGTCTATAGTATAGATGACGTCTATAGTATAGATGACGTCTATAGTATAGATGACGTCTATAGTATAGATGACGTCTAAAGTATAGATGACGTCTATAGTATAGATGACGTCTATAGTAAGAATGACGTCTATAGTATAGATGACGGCTATAGTATAGATGACGTCTATAGTATAGATGACGTCTATAGTATAGATGACGTCTATAGTATAGATGACGTCTATAGTATAGATGACGACTATAGTATAGATGACGTCTATAGTATAGACGACATCTATAGTATAGATGACGTCTATAGTATAGATGACGTCTATAGTAGAGATGACGACCATAGCATAGATGACGTCCATAGTATAGATGACGTCCATAGTATAGATGACGTCTATAGTATAGATGACGTCTATAGTATAGATGACGTCTATAGTATAGATGACGTCTATAGTATAGATGACGTCTATAGTATAGATGACGTCTATAGTATAGATGACGTCTATAGTATAGATGACGTCTCTAGTATAGATGACGTCTCTAGTATAGATGACGTCTATAGTATAGATGACGTCTATAGTATTGATGACGTCTATAGTATTGATGACGTCTATAGTATAGATGACGTCTATAGTATATATGACGTCTATAGTATAGATGACGTCTATAGTATAGATGACGTCTATAGTATAGATGACGTCTATAGTATAGATGACGTCTATAGTATAGATGACGTCTATAGTATAGATGACGTCTATAGTATAGATGACGTCTATAGTATAGATGACGTCTATAGTATAGATGACGTGTATAGTATAGATGACGTCTATAGTATAGATGACGTCTATAGTAAAGATAACGTCCATAGTATAGATGACGTCCATAGTATAGATGACGTCTATAGTATAGATGACGTCTATTGCAGAGATGACGTCTATTGCAGAGATGACGTCTATAGTAAAGGTGACGTCTATAGTATAGATGACGTCTATAGTATAGATGACGTCTATTGCATAGATGACGTCTATAGTATAGATGCTGTCCATAGTATAGATGACGTCCATAGTAAAGATAACGTCCATAGTATAGATGACGTCCATAGAATAGATGACGTCCATAGTATAGATGACGTCCATAGTATAGATGACGTCTATAGTATAGATGACGTCTATAGTATAGATGACGTCTATAGTATAGATGACGTCTATAGTATAGATGACGTCTATAGTATAGATGGCGTCTATAGTATAGATGGCGTCTATAGTATAGATGACGTCTATAGTATAGATGACGTCTATGGTATAGATGACGTCTATGGTATAGATGACGTCTATAGTATAGATGACGTCTATAGTATAGATGACGCCTATAGTATAGATGACGTCTATAGTATAGATGACGTCTATAGTATAGATGACGTCTATAGTATAGATGACGTCTATAGTATAGATGACGTCTATAGTATAGATGACGTCTATAGTATAGATGACGTCTATAGTATAGATGACGTCTATAGTATAGATGACGTCTATAGTATAGATGACGTCTATAGTATAGATGACGTCTATAGTATAGATGACGTCTATAGTATAGATGACGTCTATAGTATAGATGACGTCTATAGTATAGATGACGTCTATAGTATAGATGACGTCTATAGTATAGATGACGTCTATAGTATAGATGACGTCTATAGTATAGGTGACGTCTACAGTATAGATGACGTCTATAGTATAGATGACGTCTAAAGCATAGATGACGTCTATAGTATAGATGACGTCTATAGTATAGATGACGTCTATAGTATAGATGACGTCTATAGTAAAGATGACGTCTATAGTATAGATGACGTCTATAGTATAGATGACGTCTATAAAATAGATGACGTCTATAGTATAAATGAGGTCTATAGTATAGATGACGTCTATAGTATAGATGACGTCTATAGTATAGATGACGTCTATAGTGTAGATGACGTCTATAGTATAGATGACGTCTATAGCATAGATGACGTTTATAGTATAGATGACGTGTCTATAGTATAGATGACGTCTATAGTATAGATGACGTCTATAGTATAGATGACGTCTATAGTGTAGATGACGTCTATAGTATAGATGACGTCTATAGCATAGATGACGTTTATAGTATAGATGACGTGTCTATAGTATAGATGACGTCTATAGTATAGATGACGTCTATAGTATAGATGACGTCTATAGTATACATGACGTCTATAGTATAGATGACGTCTATAGTATAGATGACGTCTATAGTATAGATGACGTCTATAGTATAGATGACGTCTATAGTATAGATGACGTCTATAGTATAGATGACGTCTATAGTATAGGTGACGTCTATAGTATAGATGACGTCTATAGTAAAGATGACGTCTATAGTAAAGATGACGTCTATAGTATAGATGACGTCTATAGTAAAGATGACGTCTATAGTATAGATGACGTCTATAGTATAGATGACGTCTATAGTATAGATGACGTCTATAGTAAAGATGACGTCTATAGTATAGATGACGTCTATAGTAAAGATGACGTCTATAGTAAAGATGACGTCTATAGTAAAGATGACGTCTATAGTATAGATGACGTCTATAGTATAGATGACGTCTATAGTATAGATGAGGTCTATAGTATAGATGACGTCTTTAGTATAGATGACGTCTATAGTATAGATGACGACTATAGTATAGATGACGTCTATAGTATAGACGACATCTATAGTATAGATGACGTCTATAGTATAGATGACGTCTATAGTAGAGATGACGTCTATAGCATAGATGACGTCCATAGCATAGATGACGTCCATAGTATAGATGACGTCTATAGTATAGATGACGTCTATAGTATAGATGACGTCTATAGCATAGATGACGTCTATAGTATAGATGACGTCTATAGTATAGATGACGTCTCTAGTATAGATGACGTCTCTAGTATAGATGACGTCTATAGTATAGATGACGTCTATAGTATTGATGACGTCTATAGTATTGATGACGTCTATAGTATAGATGACGTCTATAGTATAGATGACGTCTATAGTATATATGACGTCTATAGTATAGATGACGTCTATAGTATAGATGACGTCTATAGTATAGATGACGTCTATAGTATAGATGACGTCTATAGTATAGATGACGTCTATAGTATAGATGACGTCTATAGTATAGATGACGTCTATAGTATAGATGACGTCTATAGTATAGATGACGTCTATAGTATAGATGACGTCTATAGTATAGCATAGATGACGTCTATAGTATAGCATAGATGACGTCCATAGTAAAGATAACGTCCATAGTATAGATGACGTCCATAGTATAGATGACGTCTATAGTATAGATGACGTCTATTGCAGAGATGACGTCTATAGTAAAGGTGACGTCTATAGTATAGATGACGTCTATAGTATAGATGACGTCTATTGCATAGATGACTGTCGAAATTATTTACAATACATATAACGTATTCTTTATTATATACAGTCGATAATCATTACATTACTTACACAATTACGTACATACAGTCTATACCTATTCATTTTTCATATGTACTCAAATACATGCATATATCATAGCTTTACCCTTTTGTTCTTTGACAGTTGCAAATTAAAGTCAGTTCCTTTCTGTCTATCGATCGACTCAGCCAACAACTTGTTAAATACTTAGCTTAAGCAAACTTGAATTAAAACCACTTCAATTGAAGTTTCATTTAAAACGGCTCGTGTTTTCTTTCTTGTTTTTTGGAACGGGTGAACATTTACAAAATCTGGTGCCGAAACCCGGGATTTACCGAAACGAGTTTAACGAACGCTTTTACGAAAAACGAGCATCCTAAGTACGGTTTTGAAATTTAAATATGGAGTTGGCGAGTCGTGCATCATATCGTGGTCAAGTGACCAAATTAGTTAATAGCGCGACCGAATATTTAAAGTCAGACGACGCGAAAATAAGCGAAAATCGGGATAACCTTGAAGCTATAGAAGAGGAGCTACTGGTTTCGCTTGACCGTTTAATCGCCGCGAACGAGTGCTTGCGAAAAGCAAATCAGGATATTGTCTCTTTGATTCGAGATTCCGAAATGGCAAGGGAAGCGGATCTTGTGGCTGAGTACGAAGACAAAGCGGTTGCTTCTATAACTCGCCTAAAACATAGGCTGGCCAAAGTTCGTGAACATCAAAGGAAACTAGACACAAATGATGAAAATCTCCATGAAACAGGTAACACCTTGAGTAATACTGCAGAACCCCCACAAAATCGCCACTCAGCACATGGTGCAATTCAGTTGCAAAGATTGCAGCCAAAAAAATTCTCGGGTGATTTCAAAGAGTGGGTTCCGTTCTGGGAGCAATATCGGACACTCATACATGAAAATTCCTCTTTGAGCACGATTGACAAATTCAACTACCTAGAAACTGTCTTAACGGGCAAAGCAACGGAGACATTGGTCGGTCTCACTCCCACAGAAGAAAATTATAACTCCGCTATCGCAATGTTAAAAGAGGAGTACGGTAACAACGAAAAAATAGTTGACTACACCATGCAGCGCTTGTTGTCAATTCCGTCTATATCCTCTAAGACAGACGCATTGGGTTTGAGACGGCTATATACTTCTGTTCTTGCTTCCACTCGTTCCCTCACAACTTTGGGAATTCCGGGATCAAACTATTTTGTCATGCTGAAAGGGGTTTTGCTCAGATGTCTTCCAAATGAGCTGCGCGTTGACTTTCACCGCTATTATGGAGATTCTGAAAACAATGATTATCGCACGGAGCCTGCAGATGAGGATGTAAGTATTGCGTCAGCCTCAGAACATTCGTCTGCTAGCATGATTGGTGACAGGCAAGTCAGGTGTTTGTTTAAATTCCTCAAAAGGGAAGTTGAATCGCTCGAAAAGGCGAATGAGGCGAAATCCACCACACACACACACGCAATACGTATGAACGCGAGGAATCAAGGAAATGTCAAAACGGCAGTTGGGTTATTTGCATCGGAGACGAAGGGGAGCTGTTTGTTCTGCAAAGAAAAAAACCACGACACGAAAGATTGCTGCAGTGCAAAAAGTTTATCGGATAAAAAAGTACTCTTAAAGGCAGAAGGAAAGTGTTATCGCTGCTGCAAGGTTGGACACAATTCTAAAATGTGCAGAATAAAATGGCTCAAATGTAAAACCTGCAGTGGAAGACATGCAACGAGTATGTGTGACCCATCTTTCGTTAAACGTAACAAAAATTCCCCTTCATCTACAGCTGTTCAAGAAAATAACGCACCATCAGAAACAGCCGGCAATACATCCACAAATTTGTACACAGCGGAATCAAAGCAACAGTCTAACGTTTATCTGCAAACCGCTTGTGCATTTGCTTGCAGTGAATATTCTTCTTCGCCCTTGTACATTAGAGTCGTCATGGATGGGGGCAGTCAACTTTCATTTGTAAAAGCATCACTGGCCCGACGATTGAATTTGCCGATAATTGGAGTAAGTAATCTCAGTGTGATCCCCTTTGGTAGTGACAGACCAAGGCCAAGCAAAATGTGCAATAAAGTTCGTATATTGCTTAACAGTCAACATGATAATAAAGCGGTGGTTTTGGAGGCAATTGAAGTGCCAGAAATATGTTTTGATGTGCTCGCAGTTCCAACTAACGAGGCACTTTAACCATTTTGTAAACTACAGCTGGCAGATGCTAGAATACGCGGTCAACAATTGGAAGAAGGGATAAGTGTGCTGATTGGTGCTGATACATACTGGCAGTTTGCTACCGGTAAGACTAGGCGTTTAACGGACAGGCTAGTTGCAGTAGAGACGATATTGGGGTGGACTGTTCAGGGCCCCTTAACAGTGCAATCAACAACTGACAGCCCGAGCTCTACAACTGCCCTTCATGTCTGCTGCTGTGAAGATGTACAAAGATTTTGGAGTCTTGATATTATGGGAATATCTCCAGACGAGAATAAAAAGGTAAGCAACGATTTGTCATCACATATTCGCCGAAACGCCAATCGGTTTGAAGTGTCTCTTCCTTGGAAAGCTATGTCTGTAGCCTTGCATGACAATCGACTGGGTGCTTTTGTTCGGATGCAGTCATTAGTTCGTAGGCTTCGCTCATGTGGGAGGCTCAACGAATATAGTAAAGCAATGAATGAAATGCTGTCATCTGGTGTAGCCGAAATCGTTCCTGAGGCAGCTGAACATGGGAACCGCGTTTATTATTTACCTCACCGCCCTGTCTACCGAGAACACAAGGAAACGACAATGCTGCGCATTGTGTTCGATGCTTCGGCGCATGCAGCTAATCATTCTTCTCTGAACGATTGCTTGGATGTAGGACCAAATCTGTTGCCTGAGATTTTGACTGTTTTGTTGAATTTTCGTACTGGTAAGATTGGACTTGTTGCGGACATCGAGAAGGCTTTTCTGCAAATTTTATTAGATAAAGCAGACAGAGACAGCCATCGATTTTTTTGGTTCTCAGATGTAGTCGACGAGCAGAAGCAGCTTCCTACGGTGTGCGTCTTCAGAATGACCCGTTTAACCTTTGGTGTTACTAGCAGCCCATTTCTTCTTGCAGCAGCATTGCAACAAATTATCGACGAAGCTAAAGGAAAATACCCCGAGACATGTAAGAGGCTAAGCGGGACCTTCTATATGGATGATTTCATTTTCAGTGCTGATAATGAGGAAATAGCGAAACACATGTATCAAGAAACTTACCATATTTTGCAGAGTGCTTCAATGACGCTTCGAAAATGGAACAGCAACAACGAGAATGTTCGACAATGTTTTCCGATAGAGGACCGACTCGCTAACACTCAAAAGGTTCTGGGATTGCGCTGGGTAGTAGCAACAGACGAATTAGAAGTGGATTTGGATCCAGTTATACAGATTCTTAGACAAGGGTGCCTACAAGCTACAAAACTAAACATTTTAAAGGTGATGGCTAAGGTGTTTGATCCATTTGGTATTCTGGCTCTGTGGACGGTTCGGCTGAAAATACTTTTCCAAAATATTTGGCGACGAAAGTTAGATTGGAAGGTTAGTCTGCCTGGTGATCTGCTAAGTGTTTGGACGGCTTGTTGCAATGAGATTGAAGACCTCAATGAAATCGTTTTGCCTAGACATCTATTGAATAATGACTCGACTGAGTTGCATATTTTTGCTGACGCTAGTAAGTTTGCTTTTGGAGCCGCTGCTTATGCTAGGACCATCGATAACAACGGACAAGCTTTTGTACAGTTTGTTTGTGCCAAAAACAGAGTAGCGCCTCTAAAAAACGAAAGTCAGAACGAATTGACCGTTCCCAAGTTGGAGCTTACCGCCGCCCTTATAGCTGCGCGTTTACTGGCCTATCTTCGCGAAAATCTTCGTATCACGTTCAAAACAACATTTCTTTGGTCGGACTCTCAGATTTCTCTTTTCTGGATAAAGGGAGTGCAAAAGCGTTGGAAGCCCTACATTGAGAGCCGGGTCAAAGAAATTAGAGCGCTAACCGATGTTTCATCCTGGAGGCACTGCCCTGGCTCGGATAATCCGGCAGACCTGTTGACCCGTGGGATCAGTGCCACTACTCTTGTTAATTCGTCGACTTGGTTTAACGGACCTTCTTGGTTGCTGAGGGAGGAATTTGAAATTCGGACCAATGAAAATGACATATGGACTACTTCGTTGTGTGCCCTGTCAACGCATTTAGAAGAAAATGATGAAAACGGGATTATGGAGGATGACATGCCACCGGTTCTCGACGTTAAAAAATTCAGTGAGTTGGGACGTCTTTTGCGTATAACAGCTTACTTGTTTCGAACGGTAGACATTAGGCGAAAGGTTAAATTCTCGGAATACTTGTCAGCTGAAGAAATAAATCGTGCGGAAAAATATTGGATTCACAAAGCTCAGCGCCAGTATTACACTGAAGAAATAACGGCTCTACGGAAAAACAAAGGTATACCTTCAACATCGAAAATAACAACCCTTACTCCCTTTTTAGACGCTGGTGATGAATTTTTACGAGTTGTTGGTCGTCTTCAATTTGTGGCAGCTAACGCTAACGAAGCTCATCCAATAATTCTACCCAAATCGTCCCACGTCACCGAGCTAATCGTAACCGATGCGCATGTGAGAGCATTTCATGGCGGTACATCAGCGACTCTTTCAAGGCTGCGTTCTTCATACTGGGTAGTGAAAGGACGTCAATTGATTAAGAATGTGATCAAAAGGTGTTTTATCTGCAAGGTTCTCCGAGGTTCTCCAGCTACGCAGATATTTGCACCACTTCCTAGGGACCGCATTTTAAAATCGCGGCCATTTGAGGTGATTAGAATGGACTATGCGGGTCCCTTGTATATAACGGATCAAGCCATACAACGCAAGAAAATTTATATTTTATTATTTACATGTGCTGCTGTTCGTGCAGTTCATATGGAGAGCACCACAGACCTAACTAGCGAGTCCTGTCTTCTGGCAATCAGGCGATTTATAGCACGGCGAGGAGTTCCTCGGATAATCTATTCCGATAACGCCACTACGTTTAAAAGGGCATCATCGGAGCTCCGAAAGCTTGGCGATATGTGGGCAAACGAACAATTTCTTGGATATCTAAGTAAGAACCGCATAAAGTGGAAATTCATCGTCGAGCGTGCCCCATGGTGGGGCGGGTTCTGGGAGCGACTAGTTGGAGTGGTTAAGTCCGCCCTTAAGGCAGCTATTGGTAAGGTCTCTTTAAATGTTGATCAATTTCAAACTTATTTGACAGAAGTAGAAGGCGTCGTCAACTTGAGACCGATTACTTATGTTGGAGATGACCCGCTAGATCTTGCACCACTAACGCCGGCACATTTTTTAATTGGCGCAAATGACACTTCGGCCGTTGCAACCCTCGAGAAACCCACGGGAAAAGAGCTGCGAAAAGTTTGGAAGGAGCGTCTTCGTTTTTTGGCCAGCTTCAAGAAGCGATGGTACAAGGAATACCTCCTGCAATTGAGATCCCTACATCATGTTAAACGTCCATTAAGTTCCAATATTAAAGTAGGGGACGTGGTGCTATTGGAGGATCTATCAATGCCGAGAAGTCTTTGGCATCTTGCGATCGTCGATAAGTGTTTTCCCGGCAGAGATGGCCACACCCGAGCTTGTGAAATACGTCTAGCCAATGGATCTATTTTAAGAAGACCAATACAACGTTTGTATCCCTTGGAGATCACTGGGTAACTCTTAAACTTTGTGAGCGGAGGATGTCGAAATTATTTACAATACATATAACGTATTCTTTATTATATACAGTCGATAATCATTACATTACTTACACAATTACGTACATACAGTCTATACCTATTCATTTTTCATATGTACTCAAATACATGCATATATCATAGCTTTACCCTTTTGTTCTTTGACAGTTGCAAATTAAAGTCAGTTCCTTTCTCTCTATCGATCGACTCAGCCAACAACTTGTTAAATACTTAGCTTAAGCAAACTTGAATTAAAACCATTTCAATTGAAGTTTCATTTAAAACGGCTCGTGTTTTCTTTCGTTTTTTGGAACGGGTGAACATTTACAAAAATGACGTCTATAGTATAGATGCTGTCCATAGTATAGATGACGTCCATAGTATAGATGACGTCCATAGTATAGATGACGTCCATAGAATAGATGACGTCCATAGTATAGATGACGTCCATAGTATAGATGACGTCTATAGTATAGATGACGTCTATAGTATAGATGACGTCTATAGTATAGATGGCGTCTATAGTATAGATGGCGTCTATAGTATAGATGGCGTCTATAGTATAGATGGCGTCTATAGTATAGATGACGTCTATAGTATAGATGACGTCTATAGTATAGATGACGTCTATGGTATAGATGACGTCTACAGTATAGATGACGTCTACAGTATAGATGACGTCTACAGTATAGATGACGTCTATAGTATAGATGACGTCTATAGTATAGATGACGTCTATAGTATAGATGACGTCTATAGTATAGATGACGTCTATAGTATAGATGACGTCTATAGTATAGATGACGTCTATAGTATAGATGACGTCTATAGTATAGATGACGTCTATAGTATAGATGACGTCTATAGTATAGATGACGTCTATAGTATAGATGACGTCTATAGTATAGATGACGTCTATAGTATAGATGACGTCTATAGTATAGATGACGTCTATAGTATAGATGACGTCTATAGTATAGATGACGTCTATAGTATAGATGACGTCTATAGTATAGGTGACGTCTACAGTATAGATGACGTCTAAAGCATAGATGACGTCTATAGTATAGATGACGTCTATAGTATAGATGACGTCTATAGTATAGATGACGTCTATAGTATAGATGACGTCTATAGTAAAGATGACGTCTATAGTATAGATGACGTCTATAGTATAGATGACGTCTATAGTAAAGATGACGTCTATAAAATAGATGACGTCTATAGTATAAATGAGGTCTATAGTATAGATGAGGTCTATAGTATAGCTGACGTCTATAGTAAAGATGACGTCCATAGTATAGATGACGTCTATAGTATAGATGACGTCTATAGTGTAGATGACGTCTATAGTATAGATGACGTCTATAGCATAGATGACGTTTATAGTATAGATGACGTGTCTATAGTATAGATGACGTCTATAGTATAGATGACGTCTATAGTATAGATAACGTCTATAGTATACATGACGTCTATAGTATAGATGACGTCTATAGTATACATGACGTCTATAGTATAGATGACGTCTATAGTATAGATGACGTCTATATTATAGATGACGTCTATAGTATAGATGACGTCTATAGTATAGATGACGTCTATAGTATAGATGACGTCTATAGTATAGATGACGTCTATAGTATAGGTGACGTCTATAGTATAGATGACGTCTATAGTAAAGATGACGTCTATAGTAAAGATGACGTCTATAGTATAGATGACGTCTATAGTAAAGATGACGTCTATAGTATAGATGACGTCTATAGTATAGATGACGTCTATAGTATAGATGACGTCTATAGTATAGATGACGTCTATAGTAAAGATGACGTCTATAGTAAAGATGACGTCTATAGTAAAGATGACGTCTATAGTATAGATGACGTCTATAGTATAGATGACGTCTATAGTATAGATGACGTCTATAGTATAGATGACGTCTATAGTATAGTTGAGGTCTATAGTATAGATGACGTCTTTAGTATAGATGACGTCTATAGTATAGATGAGGTCTATAGTATAGATGACGTCTATAGCATAGATGACGTTTATAGTATAAATGACGTGTCTATAGTATAGATGACGTCTATAATATAGATGACGTCTATAGTATAGATGACGTCTATAGTATAGATGACGTCTATAGTATAGATGACGTCTATAGTATAGATGACGTCTATAGTATAGATGACGTCTATAGTATAGATGACGTCTATAGTATAGATGACGTCTATAGTATAGATGACGTCTATAGTATAGATGACGTCTATAGTAAAGATGACGTCTATAGTATAGATGAAGTCTATAGTATAGATGACGTCTATAGTAAAGATGACGTCTATAGTATAGATGACGTCTATAGTATAACTGAGGTCTATAGTATAGATGAGGTCTATAGTATAGATGACGTCTATAGTATAGATGAGGTCTATAGTATAGATGAGATCTATAGTATAGATGAGGTCTATAGTATAGATGACGTCTATAGTATAGATGAGGTCTATAGTATAGATGAGGTCTATAGTATAGATGACGTCTATAGCATAGATGACGTCTATAGTATAGATGACGTTTATAGTATTGATGACGTTTATAGTATTGATGACGCCTATAGTATAGATGACGTCTATAGTTTAGATGACGTCTAAAGTATAGATGACGTCTATAGTACAGATGACGTCTATAGTATAGATGACGTCTATAGTATAGTTGACGTCTATAGTATAGATGACGTCTATAGTATAGATGACGTCTATAGTATAGATGACGTCTATAGTATTGATGACGTCTATAGCATTGATGAACTCTATAGTATAGATGACGTCTATAGTATAAATGAGGTCTATAGTATAGATGAGGTCTATAGTATAGATGACGTCTATAGTATAGATGAGGTCTATAGTATAGATGACGTCTATAGTATAGATGAGGTCTATAGTATAGATGACGTCTATAGATGACGTTTATAGTATAGATGACGTTTATAGCATTGATGACGTCTATAGTATTGATGACGCCTATAGTATAGATGACGTCTATAGTATAGATGACGTCTATAGTATAGATGACGTCTATAGTATAGATGACGTCTATAGTATAGATGACGTCTATAGTATAGATGACGTCTATAGTATAGATGACGTCTATAGTATAGATGACGTCTATAGTATAGATGACGTCTATAGTATAGATGACGTCTATAGTATAGATGACGTCTATAGTATAGATGACGTCTATAGTATAGGTGACGTCTACAGTATAGATGACGTCTATAGTATAGATGACGTCTAAAGCATAGATGACGTCTATAGTATAGATGACGTCAATAGTATAGATGACGTCTATAGTATAGATGACGTCTATAGTATAGATGACGTCTATAGTAAAGATGACGTCTATAAAATAGATGACGTCTATATAATAAATGAGGTCTATAGTATAGATGAGGTCTATAGTATAGATGACGTCTATAGTAAAGATGACGTCCATAGTATAGATGACGTCTATAGTATAGATGACGTCTATAGTGTAGATGACGTCTATAGTATAGATGACGTCTATAGCATAGATGACGTTTATAGTATAGATGACGTGTCTATAGTATAGATGACGTCTATAGTATAGATGACGTCTATAGTATAGATGACGTCTATAGTATAGATGACGTCTATAGTATACATGACGTCTATAGTATAGATGACGTCTATAGTATAGATGACGTCTATAGTATAGATGACGTCTATAGTATAGGTGACGTCTATAGTATAGATGACGTCTATAGTATAGGTGACGTCTATAGTATAGATGACGTCTATAGTAAAGATGACGTCTATAGTAAAGATGACGTCTATAGTATAGATGACGTCTATAGTAAAGATGACGTCTATAGTATAGATGACGTCTATAGTATAGATGACGTCTATAGTAAAGATGACGTCTATAGTAAAGATGACGTCTATAGTAAAGATGACGTCTATAGTATAGATGACGTCTATAGTATAGATGACGTCTATAGTATAGATGACGTCTATAGTATAGATGAGGTCTATAGTATAGATGACGTCTTTAATATAGATGACGTCTATAGTATAGATGAGGTCTATAGTATAGATGACGTCTATAGCATAGATGACGTTTATAGTATAGATGACGTGTCTATAGTATAGATGACGTCTATAGTATAGATGACGTCTATAGTATAGATGACGTCTATAGTACAGATGACGTCTATAGTATAGATGACGTCTATAGTATAGATGACGTCTATAGTATAGATGACGTCTATAGTATAGATGACGTCTATAGTATAGATGACGTCTATAGTATAGATGACGTCTATAGTATAGATGACGTCTATAGTATAGATGACGTCTATAGTAAAGATGACGTCTATAGTATAGATGAAGTCTATAGTATAGATGACGTCTATAGTATAACTGAGGTCTATAGTATAGATGAGGTCTATAGTATAGATGACGTCTATAGTATAGATGAGGTCTATAGTATAGATGAGGTCTATAGTATAGATGAGGTCTATAGTATAGATGACGTCTATAGTATAGATGAGGTCTATAGTATAGATGACGTCTATAGCATAGATGACGTCTATAGTATAGATGACATTTATAGTATTGATGACGTTTATAGTATTGATGACGCCTATAGTATAGATGACGTCTATAGTTTAGATGACGTCTATAGTATAGATGACGTCTACAGTACAGATGACGTCTATAGTATAGATGACGTCTATAGTATAGTTGACGTCTATAGTATAGATGACGTCTATAGTATAGATGACGTCTATAGTATAGATGACGTCTATAGTATTGATGACGTCTATAGCATTGATGAACTCTATAGTATAGATGACGTCTATAGTATAAATGAGGTCTATAGTATAGATGAGGTCTATAGTATAGATGACGTCTATAGTATAGCTGACGTCTATAGTATAGATGAGGTCTATAGTATAGATGACGTCTATAGTATAGATGAGGTCTATAGTATAGATGACGTCTATAGCATAGATGACGTTTATAGTATAGATGACGTTTATAGTATTGATGACGTCTATAGTATTGATGACGCCTATAGTATAGATGACGTCTATAGTTTAGATGACGTCTATAGTATAGATGACGTCTATGGTACAGATGACGTCTATAGTATAGATGACGTCTATAGTATAGTTGACGTCTATAGTATAGATGACGTCTATAGTATAGATGACGTCTATAGTATAGATGACGTCTATAGTATAGATGACGACTATAGTATAGATGACGTCTATAGTATAGATGACGTCTATAGTATAGATGACGTCTATAGTATAGATGACGTCTATAGTATAGATGACGTCTATAGTATAGATGACGTCTATAGTATGGATGACGTCTATAGTATAGATGACGTCTATAGTATAGATGACGTCTATAGTATAGATGACGTCTATAGTATAGATGACGTCTATAGTATAGATGACGTCTATAGTATAGATGACGTCTATAGTATAGATGACGTCTATAGTATAGATGACGTCTATAGTATAGATGACGTCTATAGTAAAGATGACGTCTATAGTATAGATGACGTCTATAGTATAGATGACGTCTATAGTAAAGATGACGTCTATAGTATAGATGACGTCTATAGTAAAGATGACGTCTATAGTATAGATGACGTCTATATTATAACTGAGGTCTATAGTATAGATGAGGTCTATAGTATAGATGACGTCTATAGTATAGATGAGGTCTATAGTATAGATGAGGTCTATAGTATAGATGAGGTCTATAGTATAGATGAGGTCTATAGTATAGATGAGGTCTATAGTATAGATGACGTCTATAGCATAGATGACGTCTATAGTATAGATGACGTTTATAGTATTGATGATGTTTATAGTATTGATGACGCCTATAGTATAGATGACGTCTATAGTTTAGATGACGTCTATAGTATAGATGACGTCTATAGTACAGATGACGTCTATAGTATAGATGACGTCTATAGTATAGTTGACGTCTATAGTATAGATGACGTCTATAGTATAGATGACGTCTATAGTATAGATGACGTCTATAGTATAGATGACGTCTATAGTATTGATGACGTCTATAGCATTGATGAACTCTATAGTATAGATGACGTCTATAGTATAAATGAGGTCTATAGTATAGATGAGGTCTATAGTATAGATGACGTCTATAGTATAGATGACGTCTATAGTATAGATGAGGTCTATAATATAGATGACGTCTATAGTATAGATGAGGTCTATAGTATAGTAGACGTCTATAGCATAGATGACGTTTATAGTATAGATGACGTTTATAGTATTGATGACGTCTATAGTATTGATGACGCCTATAGTATAGATGACGTCTATAGTTTAGATGACGTCTATAGTATAGATGACGTCTATGGTACAGATGACGTCTATAGTATAGATGACGTCTATAGTATAGATGACGTCTATAGTATAGATGACGTCTATAGTATAGATGACGACTATAGTATAGATGACGACTATAGTATAGATGACGTCTATAGTATAGATGACGTCTATAGTATAGATGACGTCTATAGTATAGATGACGTCTATAGTATAGATGACGTCTATAGTATAGATGACGTCTATAGTATAGATGACGTCTATAGTACACATGACGTCTATAGTATAGATGACGTCTATAGTATAGATGACGTCTATAGTATAGATGACGTCTATAGTATAGATGACGTCTATAGTATAGATGACGTCTATAGTATAGATGACGTCTATAGTATAGATGACTTCTTTAGTATAGATGACGTCTATAGTATAGATAACGTCTATAGTATAGATAACGTCTATAGTATAGATGACGTCTATAGTATAGATGACGTCTATAGTATAGATGACGTCTATAGTATAGATGACGTCTATAGTATAGATGACGTCTTTAGTATAGATGACGTGTTTAGTATAGATGACGTCTATAGTATAGATGACGTCTATAGTATAGATGACGTCTATAGTATAGATGACGTCTATAGTATAGATGACGTCTATAGTATAGATGACGTCTATAGTATAGATGGCGTCTATAGTATAGTATAGATGGTATATATGATCTATAGTATATCTATAGTATAGTATATAGTATAGATGATCTATAGTATTGATGACATCTATAGTATTGATGACGTCTATAGTATAGATGACGTCTATGGTATAGATGACGTCTATAGTATAGATGACGTCTATAGTATAGATGACGTCTATAGCATAGATGACGTCTATAGTATAGCTGACGTCTATAGTATAGCTGACGTCTATAGCATAGATGACGTTTATAGTATAGATGACGTGTCTATAGTATAGATGACGTGTCTATAGTATAGATGACGTCTATAGTATAGATGAATTCTATAGTATAGATGACGTCTATAGTATAGATGACGTCTATAGTATAGATGACGTCTATAGTATAGATGACGTCTATAGTAAAGATGACGTCTATAGTATAGATGAAGTCTATAGTATAGATGACGTCTATAGTAAAGATGACGTCTATAGTATAGATGACGTCTATAGTATAACTGAGGCCTATAGTATAGATGAGGTCTATAGTATAGATGACGTCTATAGTATAGATGAGGTCTATAGTATAGATGAGGTCTATAGTATAGATGAGGTCTATAGTATAGATGACGTCTATAGTATAGATGAGGTCTATAGTATAGATGACGTCTATAGCATAGATGACGTCTATAGTATAGATGACGTTTATAGTATTGATGACTTTTATAGTATTGATGACGCCTATAGTATAGATGACGTCTATAGTTTAGATGACGTCTATAGTATAGATGACGTCTATAGTACATATGACGTCTATAGTATAGATGACGTCTATAGTATAGTTGACGTCTATAGTATAGATGACGTCTATAGTATAGATGACGTCTATAGTATAGATGACGTCTATAGTATTGATGACGTCTATAGCATTGATGAACTCTATAGTATAGATGACGTCTATAGTATAAATGAGGTCTGTAGTATAGATGAGGTCTATAGTATAGATGACGTCTATAGTATAGATGACGTCTATAGTATAGATGAGGTCTATAGTATAGATGACGTCTATAGTATAGATGACGTCTATAGTATAGATGAGGTCTATAGTATAGATGACGTCTATAGCATAGATGACGTTTATAGTATAGATGACGTTTATAGTATTGATGACGTCTATAGTATTGATGACGCCTATAGTATAGATGACGTCTATAGTTTAGATGACGTCTATAGTATAGATGACGTCTATGGTACAGATGACGTCTATAGTATAGATGACGTCTATAGTATAGTTGTCGTCTATAGTATAGATGACGTCTATAGTATAGATGACGTCTATAGTATAGATGACGTCTATAGTATAGATGACGACTATAGTATAGATGACGTCTATAGTATAGATGACGTCTATAGTATAGATGACGTCTATAGTATAGATGACGTCTATAGTATAGATGACGTCTATAGTATAGATGACGTCTATAGTATAGGTGACGTCTATAGTATAGATGACGTCTATAGTTTAGATGACGTCTATAGTATAGATGACGTCTATGGTACAGATGACGTCTATAGTATAGATGACGTCTATAGTATAGTTGACGTCTATAGTATAGATGACGTCTATAGTATAGATGACGTCTATAGTATAGATGACGTCTATAGTATAGATGACGACTATAGTATAGATGACGTCTATAGTATAGATGACGTCTATAGTATAGATGACGTCTATAGTATAGATGACGTCTATAGTATAGATGACGTCTATAGTATAGATGACGTCTATAGTATAGATGACGTCTATAGTATAGATGACGTCTATAGTATAGATGACGTCTATAGTACACATGACGTCTATAGTATAGATGACGTCTATAGTATAGATGACGTCTATAGTATAGATGACGTCTATAGTATAGATGACTTCTTTAGTATAGATGACGTCTATAGTATAGATAACGTCTATAGTATAAATAACGTCTATAGTATAGATGACGTCTATAGTATAGATGACGTCTATAGTATAGATGACGTCTATAGTATAGATGACGTCTATAGTATAGATGACGTCTTTAGTATTGATGACGTCTTTAGTATAGATGACGTCTATAGTATAGATGACGTCTATAGTATAGATGACGTCTATAGTATAGATGACGTCTATAGTATAGATGACGTCTATAGTATAGATGACGTCTATAGTATAGATGGCGTCTATAGTATAGTATAGATGGTATAGATGATCTATAGTATATCTATAGTATAGTATATAGTATAGATGATCTATAGTATTGATGACATCTATAGTATTGATGACGTCTATAGTATAGATGACGTCTATAGTATAGATGACGTCTATAGTATAGATGACGTCTATAGTATAGATGACGTCTATAGCATAGATGACGTCTATAGTATAGCTGACGTCTATAGTATAGCTGACGTCTATAGCATAGATGACGTTTATAGTATAGATGACGTGTCTATAGTATAGATGACGTGTCTATAGTATAGATGACGTCTATAGTATAGATGAATTCTATAGTATAGATGACGTCTATAGTATAGATGACGTCTATAGTATAGATGACGTCTATAGTATAGATGACGTCTATAGTAAAGATGACGTCTATAGTATAGATGAAGTCTATAGTATAGATGACGTCTATAGTAAAGATGACGTCTATAGTATAGATGACGTCTATAGTATAACTGAGGCCTATAGTATAGATGAGGTCTATAATATAGATGACGTCTATAGTATAGATGAGGTCTATAGTATAGATGAGGTCTATAGTATATATGAGGTCTATAGTATAGATGACGTCTATAGTATAGATGAGGTCTATAGTATAGATGACGTCTATAGCATAGATGACGTCTATAGTATAGATGACGTTTATAGTATTGATGACGTTTATAGTATTGATGACGCCTATAGTATAGATGACGTCTATAGTTTAGATGACGTCTATAGTATAGATGACGTCTATAGTACATATGACGTCTATAGTATAGATGACGTCTATAGTATAGTTGACGTCTATAGTATAGATGACGTCTATAGTATAGATGACGTCTATAGTATAGATGACGTCTATAGTATAGATGACGTCTATAGTATTGATGACGTCTATAGCATTGATGAACTCTATAGTATAGATGACGTCTATAGTATAAATGAGGTCTGTAGTATAGATGAGGTCTATAGTATAGATGACGTCTATAGTATAGATGACGTCTATAGTATAGATGAGGTCTATAGTATAGATGACGTCTATAGTATAGATGAGGTCTATAGTATAGATGACGTCTATAGTATAGATGACGTCTATAGTATAGATGAGGTCTATAGTATAGATGACGTCTATAGCATAGATGACGTTTATAGTATAGATGACGTTTATAGTATTGATGACGTCTATAGTATTGATGACGCCTATAGTATAGATGACGTCTATAGTTTAGATGACGTCTATGGTACAGATGACGTCTATAGTATAGATGACGTCTATAGTATAGATGACGTCTATAGTATAGATGACGTCTATAGTATAGATGACGACTATAGTATAGATGACGTCTATAGTATAGATGACGTCTATAGTATAGATGACGTCTATAGTATAGATGACGTCTATAGTATAGATGACGTCTATAGTATAGGTGACGTCTATAGTATAGATGACGTCTATAGTATAGATGACGTCTATAGTATAGATGACGTCTTTAGTATAGATGACGTCTATAGTATAGATGACGTCTATAGTATAGATAACGTCTATAGTATTGATGACGTCTATAGTATAGATGACGTCTATAGTATAGATGACGTCTATAGTATAGATGACGTCTATAGTATAGATGACGTCTTTAGTATAGATAACGTCTATAGTATAGATGACGACTAAAGTATAGATGACGTCTATAGTATAGACGACATCTATAGTATAGATGACGTCTATAGTATAGATGACGTCTATAGTATAGATGACGTCTATAGTATAGATGACGTCTATAGTATAGATGACGTCTATACTATAGATGTCGTCTATAGTATAGATGACGTCTATAGTATAGATGACGTCTATAGTATAGATGGCGTCTATATTATAGATGACGTCTATAGTATTGATGACATCTATAGTATTGATGACGCCTATAGTATAGATGACGTCTATAGTATAGATGACGTCTATAGTATAGATGACCTCTATAGTATAGATGACGTCTATAGTATAGATGACGTCTATAGTATTGATGACGTCTATGGTATAGATGACGTCTATAGTATAGATGACGTCTATAGTATAGATGACGTCTATAGTATAGATGACGTCTATAGTATAGATGACGTCTATAGTATAGATGACGTCTATAGTATAGATGACGTCTATAGCATAGATGACGTCCATAGTATAGCTGACGTCTATAGTATAGCTGACGTCTATAGCATAGATGACGTCTATAGTATAGATGACGTCTATAGTATAGATGACGTCTATAGTATAGATGACGTCTATAGTATAGATGACGTCTATAGTATAGATGACGTCTATAGTATAGATGACGTCTATAGTATTGATGACATCTATAGTATTGATGACGTCTATAGTATCAATACTAATACTAATATCTATACTATAGATGACGTCTATAGTATAGATGACGTCTATAGTATAGATGACGTCTATAGTATAGATGACGTCTATAGTATAGACGTCTATAGATGACGTCTATAGTATAGATGACGTCTATAATATAGATGACGTCTATAGTATAAATGACGTCTATAGTATAGATGACGTCTATAGTATAGATGGCGTCTATAGTATAGATGGCGTCTATAGTATAGATGACGTCTATATTATAGATGGAGTCTATATTATAGATGACGTCTATAGTATTGATGACATCTATAGTATTGATGACGTCTATAGTATAGATGACGTCTATAGCATAGATGACGTCTATAGTATAGATGACGTCTATAGTATAGATAACGTCTATAGTATAGATGACGTCTATAGTATTGATGACGTCTATAGTATAGATGACGTCTATAGTATAGATGACGTCTATAGTATAGATGACGTCTACAGTATTGATGACGTCTATAGTATAGATGACGTCTATAGTATAGATGACGTCTATAGTATAGATGACGTCTATAGTATAGATGACGTCTATAGTAAAGATGACGTCTATAGTATAGATGACGTCTATAGTATAGATGACGTCTATAGTATAGATGACGTCTATAGTATAGATGACGTCTATAGTATAGATGACGTCTATAGTAAAGATGACGTCTATAGTAAAGATGACGTCTATAGTATAGATGACGTCTATAGTATAGATGACGACTAAAGTATAGATGACGTCTATAGTATAGACGACATCTATAGTATAGATGACGTCTATAGTATAGATGACGTCTATAGTATAGATGACGTCTATAGTATAGATGACGTCTATAGTATAAATGACGTCTATAGTATAGATGGCGTCTATATTATAGATGACGTCTATAGTATAGATGGCGTCTACATTATAGATGACGTTTATAGTATTGATGACATCTATAGTATTGATGACGTCTATAGTATAGATGACGTCTATAGCATAGATGACGTCTATAGTATAGATGACGTCTGTAGTATAGATGACGTCTATAGTATAGATGACGTCTATAGTATAGATGACGTCTTTAGTATAGATGACGTCTATAGTATAGATGACGTCTATAGTATAGATGACGTCTATAGTATAGATGACGTCTATAGTATAGACGTCTATAGATGACATCTATAGTATAGATGACGTCTATAGTATAGATGACGTCTTTAGTATAGATGACGTCTATAGTATAGATGACGACTAAAGTATAGATGACGTCTATAGTATAGATGACGTCTATAGTATAGATGACGTCTTTAGTATAGATGACGTCTATAGTATAGATGACGACTAAAGTATAGATGACGTCTATAGTATAGACGACATCTCTTGTATAGATGACGACTAAAGTATAGATGGCGTCTATATTATAGATGACGTCTATAGTATTGATGACATCTATAGTATTGATGACGTCTATAGTATAGATGACGTCTATAGTATAGATGACGTCTATAGTATAGATGACGTCTATAGTATAGATGACGTCTATAGTATAGATGACGTCTATAGTATAGATGACGTCTATAGCATAGATGACGTCTATAGTATAGCTGACGTCTATAGTATAGCTGACGTCTATAGCATAGATGACGTTTATAGTATAGATGACGTGTCTATAGTATAGATGACGTGTCTATAATATAGATGACGTCTATAGTATAGATGAATTCAATAGTATAGATGAATTCTATAGTATAGATGACGTCTATAGTATAGATGACGTCTATAGTATAGATGACGTCTATAGTATAGATGACGTCTATAGTAAAGATGACGTCTATAGTATAGATGACGTCTATAGTAAAGATGACGTCTATAGTATAGATGACGTCTATAGTATAACTGAGGTCTATAGTATAGATGAGGTCTATAGTATAGATGACGTCTATAGTATAGATGAGGTCTATAGTATAGATGAGGTCTATAGTATAGATGAGGTCTATAGTATAGATGACGTCTATAGTATAGATGAGGTCTATAGTATAGATGACGTCTATAGCATAGATGACGTCTATAGTATAGATGACGTTTATAGTATTGATGACGTTTATAGTATTGATGACGCCTATAGTATAGATGACGTCTATAGTTTAGATGACGTCTATAGTATAGATGACGTCTATAGTACATATGACGTCTATAGTATAGATGACGTCTATAGTATAGTTGACGTCTATAGTATAGATGACGTCTATAGTATAGATGACGTCTATAGTATAGATGACGTCTATAGTATTGATGACGTCTATAGCATTGATGAACTCTATAGTATAGATGACGTCTATAGTATAAATGAGGTTTATAGTATAGATGAGGTCTATAGTATAGATGACGTCTATAGTATAGATGACGTCTATAGTATAGATGAGGTCTATAGAATAGATGACGTCTATAGTATAGATGACGTCTATAGTATAGATGAGGTCTATAGTATAGATGACGTCTATAGCATAGATGACGTTTATAGTATAGATGACGTTTATAGTATTGATGACGTCTATAGTATTGATGACGCCTATAGTATAGATGACGTCTATAGTTTAGATGACGTCTAGAGTATAGATGACGTCTATGGTACAGATGACGTCTATAGTATAGATGACGTCTATAGTATAGTTGTCGTCTATAGTATAGATGACGTCTATAGTATAGATGACGTCTATAGTATAGATGACGTCTATAGTATAGATGACGTCTATAGTATAGATGACGACTATAGTATAGATGACGTCTATAGTATAGATGACGTCTATAGTATAGATGACGTCTATAGTATAGATGACGTCTATAGTATAGATGACGTCTATAGTATAGATGACGTCTATAGTATAGATGACGTCTATAGTATAGATGACGTCTATAGTATAGATGACGTCTTTAGTATAGATGACGTCTATAGTATAGATGACGTCTTTAGTATAGATGACGTCTATAGTATAGATGACGTCTATAGTATAGATAACGTCTATAGTATTGATGACGTCTATAGTATAGATGACGTCTATAGTATAGATGACGTCTATAGTATAGATGACGTCTATAGTATAGATGACGTCTATAGTATAGGTGACGTCTTTAGTATAGATAACGTCTATAGTATAGATGACGACTAAAGTATAGATGACGTCTATAGTATAGACGACATCTATAGTATAGATGACGTCTATAGTATAGATGACGTCTATAGTATAGATGACGTCTATAGTATAGATGACGTCTATAGTATAGATGGCGTCTATAGTATAGATGACGTCTATAGTATAGATGGCGTCTATATTATAGATGACGTCTATAGTATTGATGACATCTATAGTATTGATGACGCCTATAGTATAGATGACGTCTATAGTATAGATGACGTCTATAGTATAGATGACGTCTATAGTATAGATGACCTCTATAGTATAGATGACGTCTATAGTATAGATGACGTCTATAGTATTGATGACGTCTATGGTATAGATGACGTCTATAGTATAGATGACGTCTATAGTATAGATGACGTCTATAGTATAGATGACGTCTATAGTATAGATGACGTCTATAGTATAGATGACGTCTATAGTATAGATGACGTCTATAGCATAGATGACGTCTATAGTATAGCTGACGTCTATAGTATAGCTGACGTCTATAGCATAGATGACGTCTATAGTATAGATGACGACTATAGTATAGATGACGTCTATAGTATAGATGACGTCTATAGTATAGATGACGTCTATAGTATAGATGACGTCTATAGTATAGATGACGTCTATAGTATAGATGACGTCTATAGTATTGATGACATCTATAGTATTGATGACGTCTATAGTATCAATACTAATACTAATATCTATACTATAGATGACGTCTATAGTATAGATGACGTCTATAGTACAGATGACGTCTATAGTATAGATGACGTCTATAGTATAGATGACGTCTATAGTATAGATGACATCTATAGTATAGATGACGTCTATAGTATAGATGACGTCTATAATATAGATGACGTCTATAGTATAAATGACGTCTATAGTATAGATGACGTCTATAGTATAGATGGCGTCGATAGTATAGATGGCGTCTATAGTATAGATGACGTCTATATTATAGATGGCGTCTATATTATAGATGACGTCTATAGTATTGATGACATCTATAGTATTGATGACGTCTATAGTATAGATGACGTCTATAGCATAGATGACGTCTATAGTATAGATGACGTCTATAGTATAGATAACGTCTATAGTATAGATGACGTCTTTAGTATAGATGACGTCTATAGTATAGATGACGACTAAAGTATAGATGACGTCTATAGTATAGATGACGTCTATAGTATAGATGACGTCTATAGTATTGATGACATCTATAGTATTGATGACGTCTATAGTATAGATGACGTCTATAGTATAGATGACGTCTATAGTATAGATGACGTCTATAGTATAGATGACGTCTATAGTATAGATGACGTTTATAGTATAGATGACGTCTATAGTATAGATGACGTCTATAGTATTGATGACGTCTATAGTATAGATGACGTCTATAGTATAGATGACGTCTATAGTATAGATGACGTCTACAGTATTGATGACGTCTATAGTATAGATGACGTCTATAGTATAGATGACGTCTATAGTATAGATGATGTCTATAGTATAGATGACGTCTATAGTATAGATGACGTCTATAGTATAGATGACGTCTATAGTAAAGATGACGTCTATAGTATAGGTGACGTCTTTAGTATAGATAACGTCTATAGTATAGATGACGACTAAAGTATAGATGACGTCTATAGTATAGACGACATCTATACTATAGACATCTATCTATAGTATAGATATAGTATAGATGACGTCTATAGTATAGATGACGTCTATAGTATAGATGACGTCTATTGTATAGATGACGTCTATAGTATAGATGACGTCTATAGTATAGATGACGTCTATAGTATAGATGACGTCTATAGTATAGATGACGTCTATAGTATAGATGACGTCTATAGTATAGATGACGTCTATAGTATAGATGACGTCTGTAGTATAGATGACGTCTATAGTATAGATGACGTCTATAGTATAGATGACGTCTATAGTATAGGTGACGTCTTTAGTATAGATAACGTCTATAGTATAGATGACGACTAAAGTATAGATGACGTCTATAGTATAGTATAGACGACATCTATACTATAGACGTCATCTTTACTACAGACGTCATCTATACTATAGACGTCATCTATACTATAGACGTCATCTATACTATAGACGTCATCTATACTACAGACGTCATCTATACTATAGACGTCATCTATACTATAGACGTCATCTATACTATAGACGTCATCTATACTATAGACGTCATCTATACTATAGACGTCATCTATACAATAGACGTCATCTATACTATAGACGTCATCTATACAATAGACGTCATCTATACTATAGACGTCATCTATACTATAGACGTCATCTATACTATAGACGTCATCTATACTATAGACGTCATCTATACTATAGACGTCATCTATGCTATAGGCGTCAGCTATACTATAGACGTCAGCTATACTATAGACGTCATCTATGCTATAGACGTCATCTATACTATAGACGTCATCAATACTATAGACGTCATCTATACTATAGACGTCATCAATACTATAGATGTCATCTATACTATAGACGTCATCAATACTATAGACGTCATCTATACTATAGACGTCATCTATACTATAAACGTCATCTATACTATAGACGTCATCTATACTAAAGACGTCATCTATACTATAGACGTCATCTATACTAAAGACGTCATCTATACTATAGACGTCATCTATACTATAGACGTCATCAATACTATAGACATCATCTATACTATAGACGTCATCTATACTATAGACGTCATCTATACTATAGACGTCATCTATACTATAGACGTCATCTATACTATAGACGTCATCAATACTATAGATGTCATCAATACTATAGACGTCATCTATAATATAGACGCCATCTATACTTTAGTCGTCATCTATACAAGAGATGTCGTCTATACTATAGACGTCATCTATACTTTAGTCGTCATCTATACTATAGACGTCATCTATACTAAAGACGTCATCTATACTATAGACGTCATCAATACTATAGACGTCATCTATACTATAGACGTCATCTATACTATAGACGTCATCTATACTATAGACGTCATCTATACTATAGACGTCATCTATACTATAGACGTCATCTATACTATAGACGTCATCTATACTATAGACGTCATCAATACTATAGATGTCATCAATACTATAGACGTCATCTATAATATAGACGCCATCTATACTTTAGTCGTCATCTATACAAGAGATGTCGTCTATACTATAGACGTCATCTATACTTTAGTCGTCATCTATACTATAGACGTCATCTATACTAAAGACGTCATCTATACTATAGACGTCATCTATACTATAGACGTCATCTATACTTTAGTCGTCATCTATACTATAGACGTCATCTATACTAAAGACGTCATCTATACTATAGACGTCATCTATACTATAGATGTCATCTATAGACGTCTATACTATTGACGTCATCTATACTATAGACGTCATCTATACTATAGACGTCATCTATACTATAGACGTCATCTATACTAAAGACGTCATCTATACTATAGACGTCATCTATACTATAGACGTCATCTATACTACAGACGTCATCTATACTATAGACGTCATCTATGCTATAGACGTCATCTATACTATAGACGTCATCAATACTATAGATGTCATCAATACTATAAACGTCATCTATAATGTAGACGCCATCTATACTATAGACGTCATCTATAATATAGACGCCATCTATACTATAGACGTCATTTATACTATAGACGTCATCTATACTATAGACGTCATCTATACTATAGACGTCATCTATACTATAGACGTCATCTATACTATAGACGTCATCTTTACTATAGACGTCATCTTTACTATAGACGTCATCTATACTATAGACGTCATCTATACTATAGACGTCATCTATACTATAGACGTCATCTATACTATAGACGTCATCTATACTATAGACGTCATCTATACTATAGACGTCATCTATACTATAGACGTCATCTTTACTATAGACGTCATCTATACTATAGACGTCATCTATACTATAGACGTCATCTATACTATAGACATCATCTATACTATAGACGTCATCTATACTATAGACGTCATCTATACTATAGACGTCATCAATACTGTAGACGTCATCTATACTATAGACGTCATCTATACTATAGACGTCATCAATACTATAGACGTCATCTATACTATAGACGTCATCTGTACTATAGACGTCATCTATACTATAGACGTCATCTATACTATAGACGTCATCTATACTATAGACGTCATCAATACTATAGATGTCATCAATACTATAGACGTCATCTATACTATAGACGTCATCTATACTATAGACGTCATCTATACTTTAGTCGTCATCTATACTATAGACGTCATCTATACTAAAGACGTCATCTATACTATAGACGTTATCTATACTATAGACGTCATCTATACTATAGACGTCATCTATGCTATAGACGTCATCTATACTATAGACGTCATCAATACTATAGATGTCATCAATACTATAGACGTCATCTATAATATAGACGCCATCTATAATATAGACGTCATCTATACTATAGACGCCATCTATACTATAGACGCCATCTATACTATAGACGTCATCTATACTATAGACGTCATTTATACTATAGACGTCATCTATATTATAGACGTCATCTATACTATAGACGTCATCTATACTATAGATGTCATCTATAGACGTCTATACTATAGACGTCATCTATACTATAGACGTCATCTATACTATAGACGTCATCTATACTATAGACGTCATCTATACTATAGACGTCATCTATACTATAGACGTCATCTGTACTATAGACGTCATCTATACTATAGACGTCATCTATAGTATAGATATTAGTATTAGTATTGATACTATAGACGTCATCAATACTATAGATGTCATCAATACTATAGACGTCATCTATACTATAGACGTCATCTATACTATAGACGTCATCTATACTATAGACGTCATCTATACTATAGACGTCATCTATACTATAGACGTCATCTATACTATAGACGTCATCTATACTATAGACGTCATCTATGCTATAGACGTCAGCTAAACTATAGACGTCATCTATACTATAGACGTCATCTATACTATAGGCGTCGTCAATACTATAGATGTCATCTATACTATAGACGCCATCTATACTATAGACGTCATGTATATGACGTCTATAGTATAGATGGCGTCTATAGTATAGATGACGTCTATAGTATAGATGGCGTCTATATTATAGATGACGTCTATAGTATTGATGACATCTATAGTATTGATGACGCCTATAGTATAGATGACGTCTATAGTATAGATGACGTCTATAGTATAGATGACGTCTATAGTATAGATGACGTCTATAATATAGATGACGTCTATAGTATAAATGACGTCTATAGTATTGATGACGTCTATGGTATAGATGACGTCTATAGTATAGATGACGTCTATAGTATAGATGACGTCTATAGTATAGATGACGTCTATAGTATAGATGACGTCTATAGTATAGATGACGTCTATAGTATAGATGACGTCTATAGTATAGATGACGTCTATAGCATAGATGACGTCTATAGCATAGATGACGTCTATAGTATAGCTGACGTCTATAGTATAGCTGACGTCTATAGCATAGATGACGTCTATAGTATAGATGACGTCTATAGTATAGATGACGTCTATAGTATAGATGTCGTCTATAGTATAGATGACGTCTATAGTATAGATGACGTCTATAGTATAGATGACGTCTATAGTATTGATGACATCTATAGTATTGATGGCGTCTATAGTATCAATACTAATACTAATATCTATACTATAGATGACGTCTATAGTATAGATGACGTCTATAGTACAGATGACGTCTATAGTATAGATGACGTCTATAGTATAGATGACGTCTATAGTATAGATGACGTCTATAGTATAGATGACGTATATAGTATAGATGACGTCTATAGTATAGACGTCTATAGATGACATCTATAGTATAGATGACGTCTATAGTATAGATGACGTCTATAATATAGATGACGTCTATAGTATAAATGACGTCTATAGTATAGATGACGTCTATAGTATAGATGGCGTCTATAGTATAGATGGCGTCTATAGTATAGATGACGTCTATATTATAGATGGCGTCTATATTATAGATGTCGTCTATAGTATTGATGACATCTATAGTATAGATGACGTCTATAGCATAGATGACGTCTATAGTATAGATGACGTCTATAGTATAGATAACGTCTATAGTATAGATGACGTCTTTAGTATAGATGACGTCTATAGTATAGATGACGACTAAAGTATAGATGACGTCTATAGTATAGATGACGTCTATAGTATAGATGACGTCTATAGTATTGATGACATCTATAGTATTGATGACGTCTATAGTATAGATGACGTCTATAGTATAGATGACGTCTATAGTATAGATGACGTCTATAGTATAGATGACGTCTATAGTATTGATGACGTCTATAGTATTGATGACGTCTATAGTATAGATGACGTCTATAGTATAGATGACGTCTATAGTATAGATGACGTCTACAGTATTGATGACGTCTATAGTATAGATAACGTCTATAGTATAGATGACGTCTATAGTATAGATGATGTCTATAGTATAGATGACGTCTATAGTATAGATGACGTCTATAGTATAGATGACGTCTATAGTAAAGATGACGTCTATAGTATAGATGACGTCTATAGTATAGATGACGTCTATAGTATAGATGACGTCTATAGTATAGATGACGTCTATAGTATAGATGACGTCTATAGTAAAGATGACGTCTATAGTATAGATGACGTCTATAGTATAGATGACGTCTATAGTATAGATGACGTCTATAGTATAGATGACGTCTTTAGTATAGATGACGTCTATAGTATAGATGACGACTAAAGTATAGATGACGTCTATAGTATAGACGACATCTATAGTATAGATGACGTCTATAGTATAGATGACGTCTATAGTATAGATGACGTCTATAGTATAGATGACGTCTATAGTATAAATGACGTCTATAGTATAGATGGCGTCTATATTATAGATGACGTCTATAGTATAGATGGCGTCTACATTATAGATGACGTTTATAGTATTGATGACATCTATAGTATTGATGACGTCTATAGTATAGATGACGTCTATAGCATAGATGACGTCTATAGTATAGATGACGTCTGTAGTATAGATGACGTCTATAGTATAGATGACGTCTATAGTATAGATGATGTCTTTAGTATAGATGACGTCTATAGTATAGATGACGTCTATAGTATAGATGACGTCTATAGTATAGACGTCTATAGATGACATCTATAGTATAGATGACGTCTATAGTATAGATGACGTCTTTAGTATAGATGACGTCTATAGTATAGATGACGACTAAAGTATAGATGACGTCTATAGTATAGATGACGTCTATAGTATAGATGACGTCTTTAGTATAGATGACGTCAATAGTATAGATGACGACTAAAGTATAGATGACGTCTATAGTATAGACGACATCTCTTGTATAGATGACGACTAAAGTATAGATGGGGTCTATATTATAGATGACGTCTATAGTATTGATGACATCTATAGTATTGATGACGTCTATAGTATAGATGACGTCTATAGTATAGATGACGTCTATAGTATAGATGACGTCTATAGTATAGATGACGTCTATAGTATAGATGACGTCTATAGTATAGATGACGTCTATAGTATAGATGACGTCTATAGTATTGATGACGTCTATAGTATAGATGACGTCTTTAGTATAGATGACGTCTATAGTATAGATGACGACTAAAGTATAGATGACGTCTATAGTATAGACGACATCTCTTGTATAGATGACGACTAAAGTATAGATGACGTCTATAGTATAGATGACGTCTATAGTATAGATGACGTCTATAGTATAGATGACGTCTATAGTATAGATGGCGTCTATAGTATAGATGACGTCTATAGTATAGATGGCGTCTATATTATAGATGACGTCTATAGTATTGATGACATCTATAGTATTGATGACGCCTATAGTATAGATGACGTCTATAGTATAGATGACGTCTATAGTATAGATGACGTCTATAGTATAGATGACCTCTATAGTATAGATGACGTCTATAGTATAGATGACGTCTATAGTATTGATGACGTCTATGGTATAGATGACGTCTATAGTATAGATGACGTCTATAGTATAGATGACGTCTATAGTATAGATGACGTCTATAGTATAGATGACGTCTATAGTATAGATGACGTCTATAGTATAGATGACGTCTATAGCATAGATGACGTCTATAGTATAGCTGACGTCTATAGTATAGCTGACGTCTATAGCATAGATGACGTCTATAGTATAGATGACGTCTATAGTATAGATGACGTCTATAGTATAGATGACGTCTATAGTATAGATGACGTCTATAGTATAGATGACGTCTATAGTATAGATGACGTCTATAGTATAGATGACGTCTATAGTATTGATGACATCTATAGTATTGATGACGTCTATAGTATCAATACTTATACTAATATCTATACTATAGATGACGTCTATAGTATAGATGACGTCTATAGTACAGATGACGTCTATAGTATAGATGACGTCTATAGTATAGATGACGTCTATAGTATAGATGACGTCTATAGTATAGACGTCTATAGATGACATCTATAGTATAGATGACGTCTATAGTATAGACGTCTATAGATGACATCTATAGTATAGATGACGTCTATAGTATAGGTGACGTCTATAATATAGATGACGTCTATAGTATAAATGACGTCTATAGTATAGATGACGTCTATAGTATAGATGGCGTCTATAGTATAGATGGCGTCTATAGTATAGATGACGTCTATATTATAGATGGCGTCTATATTATAGATGACGTCTATAGTATTGATGACATCTATAGTATTGATGACGTCTTTAGTATAGATGACGTCTATAGCATAGATGACGTCTATAGTATAGATGACGTCTATAGTATAGATAACGTCTATAGTATAGATGACGTCTTTAGTATAGATGACGTCTATAGTATAGATGACGACTAAAGTATAGATGACGTCTATAGTATAGATGACGTCTATAGTATAGATGACGTCTATAGTATTGATGACATCTATAGTATTGATGACGTCTATAGTATAGATGACGTCTATAGTATAGATGACGTCTATAGTATAGATGACGTCTATAGTATAGATGACGTCTATAGTATTGATGACGTCTATAGTATAGATGACGTCTATAGTATAGATGACGTCTAAAGTATAGATGACGTCTACAGTATTGATGACGTCTATAGTATAGATAACGTCTATAGTATAGATGACGTCTATAGTATAGATGATGTCTATAGTATAGATGACGTCTATAGTATAGATGACGTCTATAGTATAGATGACGTCTATAGTAAAGATGACGTCTATAGTATAGATGACGTCTATAGTATAGATGACGTCTATAGTATAGATGACGTCTATAGTATAGATGACGTCTATAGTATAGATGACGTCTATAGTAAAGATGACGTCTATAGTAAAGATGACGTCTATAGTATAGATGACGTCTATAGTATAGATGACGTCTATAGTATAGATGACGTCTAAAGTATAGATGGCGTCTATATTATAGATGACGTCTATAGTATTGATGACATCTATAGTATTGATGACGTCTATAGTATAGATGACGTCTATAGTATAGATGACGTCTATAGTATAGATGACGTCTATAGTATAGATGACGTCTATAGTATAGATGACGTCTATAGTATAGATGACGTCTATAGTATAGATGACGTCTATAGTATTGATGACGTCTATAGTATAGATTACGTCTTTAGTATAGATGACGTCTATAGTATAGATGACGACTAAAGTATAGATGACGTCTATAGTATAGACGACATCTCTTGTATAGATGACGACTAAAGTATAGATGGCGTCTATATTATAGATGACGTCTATAGTATTGATGACATCTATAGTATTGATGACGTCTATAGTATAGATGACGTCTATAGTATAGATGACGTCTATAGTATAGATGACGTCTATAGTATAGATGACGTCTATAGTATAGATGACGTCTATACTATATACTCTTGTATAGATGACGACTAAAGTATAGATGGCGTCTATATTATAGATGACGTCTATAGTATTGATGACATCTATAGTATTGATGACGTCTATAGTATAGATGACGTCTATAGTATAGATGACGTCTATAGTATAGATGACGTCTATAGTATAGATGACGTCTATAGTATAGATGACGTCTATAGTATTGATGACGTCTATATTATAGATGACGTCTATAGTATAGATGACGTCTTTAGTATAGATGACGTCTATAGTATAGATGACGTCTTTAGTATAGATGACGTCTATAGTATAGATGACGTCTATAGTATAGATGACGTCTATAGTATAGATGACGTCTATAGTATTGATGACGTCTATAGTATAGATGACGTCTATAGCATAGATGACGTCTATAGTATAGCTGACGTCTATAGTATAGCTGACGTCTATAGTATAGATGACGTCTATAGTATAGATGACGTCTATAGTATAGATGACGTCTATAGTATAGATGACGTCTATAGTATAGATGACGTCTATAGTATAGATGACGTCTATAGTATAGATGACGTCTATAGTATAGATGACGTCTATAGTATAGATGACGTCTATTGTATAGATGACGTCTATAGTATAGATGACGTCTATTGTATAGATGACGTCTATAGTATAGATGAAGTCTATAGTATAGATGACGTCTATAGTAAAGATAACCTATATAGTATAGATGACGTCTATAGTATAGATGACGTCTATAGTATAGATGACGTCTATAGTATAGATGACGTCTATAGTATAGATGACGTCTATAGTATAGATGACGTCTATAGTATAGATGACGTCTGTAGTAAAGATGACGTCTACAGTATAGATGACGTCTGTAGTAAAGATGACGTCTATAGTATAGATGACGTCTATAGTATAGATGACGTCTATAGTATAGATGACGTCTATAGTATAGATGACGTCTATAGTATAGATGACGTCTATAGTATAGATGACGTCTATAGTATAGATGACGTCTATAGTATAGATGACGTCTATAGTATAGATGACGACTAAAGTATAGATGACGTCTATAGTATAGATGACGTCTATAGTATAGACGACATCTATAGTATAGATGACGTCTATAGTATAGATGACGTCTATAGTATAGATGACGTCTATAGTATAGATGACGTCTATAGTATAGATGACGTTTATAGTATTGATGACATCTATAGTATTGATGACGTCTATAGTATAGATGACGTCTATAGCATAGATGACGTCTATAGTATAGATGACGTCTGTAGTATAGATGACGTCTATAGTATAGATGACGTCTATAGTATAGATGACGTCCTTAGTATAGATGACGTCTATAGTATAGATGACGACTAAAGTATAGATGACGTCTATAGTATAGATGACGACTAAAGTATAGATGACGTCTATAGTATAGACGACATCTCTTGTATAGATGACGACTAAAGTATAGATGGCGTCTATATTATAGATGACGTCTATAGTATTGATGACATCTATAGTATTGATGACGTCTATAGTATAGATGACGTCTATAGTATAGATGACGTCTATAGTATAGATGACGTCTATAGTATAGATGACGTCTATAGTATAGATGACGTCTATAGTATTGATGACGTCTATAGTATAGATGACGTCTATAGTATAGATGACGTCTATAGTATAGATGACGTCTATAGTATAGATGACGTCTATAGTATAGATGACGTCTATAGTATAGATGACGTCTATAGTATAGATGACGTCTATAGTATAGATGACGTCTATAGTATAGATGACGTCTATAGTATAGATGACGTCTATAGTATAGATGACGTCTATAGTATAGATGACGTCTATAGTATAGATGACGTCTATAGTATAAGTGACGTCTATAGTATAGCTGACGTCTATAGCATAGACGCATTCGGCAGCTAGCTCTCGTCGCGCAAGCAAGTGTCAAACCATAGTTCTACTTTCAATAGCATTCTATACTCTCTCCGAGATTCCCTAATATGTCTAAATCGTGTGCTAAATGCAACTCCGCTATCAAAAGGACGGAACCTTTGATTATTTGTGAATCCCTTTGTGGTCAGTCTTTTCATAAGAACTGTGTTAATATCTCCGACTTGGAAATCAAAGCGTTAACCAATCCGAACATTTCGTGGAAATGCAACACGTGCTGTGTGATTGACAATAATCTAGTGCTAACTAAAAAAATTGATCTAATTTCTGAGTCTCTCTCCAACTTAATTAATGAGTTCTCTTTATTTAAGTTATCGCGGCAAGCCCCTTATATAAACAACCAAGACCCAGTTTTAATTAATTGCCAAACTTCATCACCATCTCCTGTTTCGATCGATAAACAGGGAATAAATCAATCTAAGTCATTTTCCGATAGTGTCAGTGCTCCACCGACTCATGCTAATATTGACCCCATCGGTGACGCGGTGAACAGTAATGCAAACTCCTTTTGCGGCGATAGTTTCTCAACTGTTATCATTAATAGCAATAAAACTACAAAGTCTCATGCCCGCGGTGACAACATTGCAATAAACAAATTATCTCGTGCTAAAACATATGGAACTGATTTCTCATCTTCTCTAAATACTGCTGCTGTGCCTAACTACAAGTGGTTTCACGTTTCTAAATTTCGTGTCGATACGAATCCCGTTGACTTAATAAATAATATTTCTCACAAAACCAATATTCCCTCAAACCATATCAAGTGTTTTAAACTTATAAAAAAGGATGCAATTCTTAATGATTTGAAGTTCGTTAACTTTAAAATAAGTGTTCCGGCAAGCCAATTGAGTGTCGCGATGGACCCATCGATATGGCCACACTCGGTACGCATAATGAAATTTCGCGCTCAGAAAAAAAACGAAGAGACACCTACTCCAACGGCGATCGCGTGATACCGGTTCCTATTGCTTGCTCATCATCAAGCTCTTATTCTAAAGTACCACTCAACTTCCTTCTTTATTATCAAAATCCCGGCAGTATTCGTAGGCGGCTCACTGATCTCTACCTTTATACTTCTTGTTCCCAATATGACATCTTCGCCTTAACCGAAACTTGGTTAACCAAAAAACAATACGATACGGAGCTGTGTGATCCTAAATTATTCGCAGTCTTTCGCAAAGATCGCGATTACAAAAAAACATCCAAATCTAGAGGAGGTGGTGTGGTGTTATTAGTCCGCTCATCGCTTTCTAGCTGTCAACTGGAATTACCCTCTTCTTCATGCCCCGCTGCAAGTACCTACGATGTCAATCAACTGGCTGTTCGCATCACTTTTAATTCTGGTGTTATTGTTTTTATTTTATTAAGTTATTTACCACCAGGTAGCTCACTTGATTTATATAAAATTCATGTGTCTAATTGCTGTTCATTTCTTAATAATTTAAAAAGTAATCAGCATATTATCATTCTCGGTGATTTTAATTTGCGTAATATAAATTGGGCTTTTGATCCAGATGAAGTGTGTCTATTTCCATTTAATGTTTTTAGTGATTTTGAGTGCGAAGTTATTGACTCATTTTCTGAGCACGATCTCATTCAAGTTAATAAATTCTCTAATGCTTTTGATAATATCCTCGATCTCATTTTCGTCGACAAAGAATTTTATAGCCAGGTAATAAAAAGTATTTCTCCTATATATCCTAATTCTATTTTTCATTCAGCGCTCTGTGTGCAATTTAAATTTTTTGATTATATAAGACCGTCGCGTTTAATTTCCAATAATTTTGATTTCAAAAAAGCAAATTTTACGGAAATGATAAATCATATTAACGCCACTTCATGGCGTCATATTTTCGGTAGCAACAATTTGTCTGAAGCTCATCACCTTTTGGTTAGTAAAATAAAAGAGGCAATTGATTTGTACGTACCGAAAACACGTATTCTCGGTATAATAAGGAACTAAACAATTTAGGCAAGAAGAAAAATAAAGCATACAAACGCTTTCGAAGTTCTGATGGCGATTTGGTTCTACTTGATAATTACCAACGCATCCACAAAGAATTTGATCTTCTGAACAGATTTTTGTATAAAACGTTTTTGTTACGTACTGAATCGAATCTGAAGAATAATAGCAAGTGTTTCTGGAGCTTTATCAATAGCAAAAAGAAATCAATTGGTATTCCAAATTGTATGCAGTATACAAATTCCACTTCTAGTGACCCGTCTACAATCTGTAACTTCTTTGCTAGCTTTTTCCAATCAGTGTATTCTCCATCCACCGCTTCCTGTTCTTTTGATTCAAAGTCGTCGACCTCATCGACTAATTCGGTCAATATTGGCTCCTTGCTTTTAAGGAACACTGATGTCGAGCAGGCTTTAAGGAAACTTAAACTGGACCGTAGTTCTGGCCCAGAAAATCGTGCTAAGAAACTGTGCTGTTGCTCTTTCTGAGCCATTAACCTTATTATTTAATGCGTCTCTGGATAAGGGTGTGTTTTTAAGCGATTGGAAAGTTTCTTATGTAATTCCCATTCACAAATCTGGACCAAAGCAAGATGTTACTAACTATCGCCCCATAAGTAAAATCTCAGCCATTCCTAAATTATTCGAGAAGTTAGTTTATGATAAACTTACTTTCGTCTTCAAAGAGACTATTTCGCTGTCTCAGCACGGATTTGTGACCGGAAGATCAACATCAACCAATTTGGCGATTTTTTGTAACTATGTCACGAAATATCTCGAAAATGGGTTTCAATGTGATGTTGTATATACTGATTTCGCCAAAGCCTTCGATAGGGTTAACTTTTTTGTTCTTCTTAATAAGCTCAATTTAATTGGATTTCATTCAAGCTTTCTAAAATGGATTGAGTCATATTTAATTGGTCGTGTGCAACTCGTTAAGTTAAAAGACATTTTATCCAATCCGATTTTAGTAACCTCAGGTGTGCCCCAAGGTAGCCACTTGGGTCCTCTTTTGTTTCTTCTACTTGTAAATGACATTCCTGATTGCTTAGCGCATTCAATTTGCCTTATGTTCGCTGACGATATAAAGATTCTACGCTGAATTAAAAGCCTTGACGATTGCTATCTCCTTCAAAGGGACATTGATTCTTTGCAGGAATGGTGTCGTATAAACAAGTTGTTCTTAAATGTCAATAAATGTCAGGTGCTGTCTTTTTGTAGAAAGCGGTTACATATTAACTTCCTTTACTCTCTTCAAAATATTCCCCTTGCCAAAGTCTCTGAGAAGAAAGATCTTGGTGTTATTTTTGACTGCAATTTAAATTTTAAGAAGCATGTTGATTTTATTGTTGTTAAAGCCAATAAAATGATGGGTTTCGTTTCTCGTAATTCGAAGGATTTTAAGGATCCATATACTTTAAGATCTCTATATTTTGCGTTCGTTCGATCTGTTCTTGAGCATTGCTCCATAGTTTGGAATCCTTTCTACAAAGTCGACATTACAAGGATTGAGAGAGTTCAAAGACGTTTTACAAGACTTATTGTACACAGGTTAAACTGGAACATTCCAATGCCTAAGTACAATGCCAGATGCTTGCTTATTGGTATACAGTCACTTGAACTACGTCGCAAGTATTTTTCAGTTATGTTTATAAGAGATATATTATCTTCTCAAATCGTTTGCCCTTTTCTTTAATCCCAAATTAATCTCTACGCTCCATCGCGAAATATAAGGATACGAAATACTTTTTACGAACCTGTGCATAGAGTTAATTACGGTCTTAATGAACCTATTACACGTTGCATGAGAGAATCGAATAGAATTTGTACCTATATTGACTTCCATACACATTTAAGTCGCACAGTTTTTAAAAATAAAATTTTAGCTCTAATTTCTAATAATTAAACTGGTGGTTCTCATTTGTTAAATTATCTGTAGTCCATAAGAAATATATGTATGAACTTATGTATATAATCTGATTGATGAAATAAATACTAAATAAATAAATAAATAAATAGATGACGTCTATAGTATAGATGACGTCTATAGTATAGATGACGTCTATAGTATAGATGACGTCTATAGTATAGATGACGTCTATAGTATAGATGACGTCTATTGTATAGATGACGTCTATAGTATAGATGACGTCTATAGTATAGATGACGTCTATAGTATAGATGACGTCTATAGTATTGATGACATCTATAGTATTGATGACGTCTATAGTATAGATGACGTCTATAGTATAGATGACGTCTATAGTATAGATGACGTCTATAGTATAGATGACGTCTATAGTATAGATGACGTCTTTAGTATAGATGACGTCTATAGTATAGATGACGACTAAAGTATAGATGACGTCTATAGTATAGACGACATCTATAGTATAGATGACGTCTATAGTATAGATGGCGTCTATAGTATAGATGACGTCTATAGTATAGATGGCGTCTATATTATAGATGACGTCTATAGTATTGATGACATCAATAGTATTGATGACGTCTATAGTATTGATGACATCTATAGTATTGATGACGTCTATAGTATAGATGACGTCTATAGTATTGATGACGTCTATAGTATAGATGACGTCTATAGCATAGATGACGTCTATAGTATAGCTGACGTCTATAGTATAGCTGACGTCTATAGCATAGATGACGTCTATAGTATAGATGACGTCTATAGTATAGATGACGTCTATAGTATAGATGACGTCTATAGTATAGATGACGTCTATAGTATAGATGACGTCTATAGTATAGATGACGTCTATAGTATTGATGACGTCTATAGTATTGATGACGTCTATAGTATAGATGACGTCTATAGTATAGATGACGTCTATAGTATAGATGACGTCTATAGTATAGATGACGTCTATAGTATAGATGACGTCTATAGTATAGATGACGTCTATAGTATAGATGACGTCTATAGTATAGATGACGTCTATAGTATAGATGACGTCTATAGTATAGATGACGTCTATAGTATAGATGACGTCTATAGTACAGATGACGTCTATAGTATAGATGACGTCTATAGTATAGATGACGTCTATAGTATAGATGACGTCTATAGTATAGATGACGTCTATAGTATAGATGACGTCTATAGTATAGATGACGTCTATAGTATAGATGACGTCTATAGTATAGATGGCGTCTATAGTATAGATGACGTCTATAGTATAGATGACGTCTATAGTATAGATGACGTCTTTAGTATAGATGACGTCTTTAGTATAGATGACGTCTATAGTATAGATGACGTCTATAGTATAGATGACGTCTATAGTATAGATGACGTCTATAGTATAGATGACGTCTATAGTATAGATGACGTCTATAGTATAGATGATGTCTATAGCATAGATGACGTCCATAGTATAGATGACGTCCATAGTAAAGATAACGTCCATAGTATAGATGACGTCCATAGTATAGATGACGTCCATAGTATAGATGACGTCTATAGTATAGATGACGTCTATTGCAGAGATGACGTCTATAGTATAGGTGACGTCTATAGTATAGATGACGTCTATAGTATAGATGACGTCTATTGAATAGATGACGTCTATAGTATAGATGCTGTCCATAGTAAAGATAACGTCCATAGTAAAGATAACGTCCATAGTATAGATGACGTCCATAGTATAGATGACGTCCATAGTATAGATGACGTCCATAGTATAGATGACGTCTATAGTATAGATGACGTCTATAGTATAGATGACGTCTATAGTATAGATGACGTCTATAGTATAGATGACGTCTATAGTATAGATGACGTCTATAGTATAGATGACGTCTATAGTATAGATGACTTATAGTATAGATGACGTCTATAGTATAGATGACGTCTATAGTATAGATGACGTCTATAGTATAGATGACGTCTATAGTATAGATGACTTATAGTATAGATGACGTCTATAGTATAGATGACGTCTATAGTATAGATGACGTCTATAGTATAGATGACGTCTATAGTATAGATGACGTCTATAGTATAGATGACGTCTATAGTATAGATGACGTCTATAGTATAGATGACTTATAGTATAGATGACGTCTATAGTATAGATGACGTCTATAGTATAGATGACGTCTATAGTATAGATGACGTCTATAGTATAGATGGCGTCTATAGTAAAGATGACGTCTTTAGTATAGGTGACGTCTACAGTATAGATGACGTCTATAGTATAGATGACGTCTATAGTAAAGATGATGTCTATAGTATAGATGACGTCTATAGTAAAGATGACGTCTATAGTATAGATGACGTCTATAGTATAGATGACGTCTATAGTATAGATGACGTCTATAGTATAGATGACGTCTATAGTATAGGTGACGTCTACAGTATAGATGACGTCTATAGTATAGGTGACGTCTACAGTATAGATCACGTCTATAGTATAGATGACGTCTATAGTAAAGATGATGTCTATAATAAAGATGACGTCTATAGTATAGATGACGTCTATAGTATAGATGACGTCTATAGTATAGATGGCGTCTATAGTAAAGATGACGTCTTTAGTATAGGTGACGTCTACAGTATAGATGACGTCTATAGTATAGATGACGTCTATAGTAAAGATGATGTCTATAGTATAGATGACGTCTATAGTATAGATGACGTCTATAGTATAGATGACGTCTATAGTATAGATGACGTCTATAGTATAGATGACGTCTATAGTATAGATGACGTCTATAGTATAGGTGACGTCTACAGTATAGATGACGTCTATAGTATAGGTGACGTCTACAGTATAGATGACGTCTATAGTATAGATGACGTCTATAGTAAAGATGATGTCTATAATAAAGATGACGTCTATAGTATAGATGACGTCTATAGTATAGATGACGTCTATAGTAAAGATGACGTCTATAGTATAGATGACGTCTATAGTATAGATGACGTCTATAGTATAGATGGCGTCTATAGTAAAGATGACGTCTTTAGTATAGGTGACGTCTACAGTATAGATGACGTCTATAGTATAGATGACGTCTATAGTAAAGATGATGTCTATAGTATAGATGACGTCTATAGTAAAGATGACGTCTATAGTATAGATGACGTCTATAGTATAGATGACGTCTATAGTATAGATGACGTCTATAGTAAAGATGACGTCTATAGTATAGATGACGTCTATAGTATAGATGACGTCTATAGTATAGATGGCGTCTATAGTAAAGATGACGTCTTTAGTATAGATGACGTCTATAGTATAAATGACGTCTATAGTATAGATGACGTCTATAGTATAGATGACGTCTATAGTATAGATGACGTCTATAGTATAGATGACGTCTATAGTATAGATCACGTCTATAGTATAGATGACGTCTATAGTATAGATGACGTCTATAGTATAGATGACGTCTATAGTATAGATGACGTCTATAGTATAGATGACGTCTATAGTATAGATGACGTCTATAGTATAGATGACGTCTATAGTATAGATGACGTCTATAGTATAGATGACGTCTATAGTATAGATGACGTCTATAGTACAGATGGCGTCTATATTATAGATGACGTCTATAGTATAGATGACGCCTATAGTATAGATGACGTCTATAGTATAGATGAGGTCTATAGTATAGATGACTTCTATAGCATAGATGACGTCTATAGCATAGATGACGTTTATAGTATAGATGACGTCTATAGTATAGATGACGTCTATAGTATAGATGACGTCTATAGTATAGATGACGTCTATAGTATAGATGACGTCTATAGTATAGATGACGTCTATAGTATAGGTGACGTCTACAGTATAGATGACGTCTACAGTATAGATGACGTCTATAGTATAGATGACGTCTATAGTATAGATGACGTCTATAGTATAGATGACGTCTATAGTATAGATGACGTCTATAGTATAGATGACGTCTATTATATAGATTGCGTCTATAGTATAGATGACGTCTATAGTATAGATGACGTCTATAGTATAGGTGACGTCTACAGTATAGATGACGTCTATAGTATAGGTGACGTCTACAGTATAGATGACGTCTATAGTATAGATGACGTCTATAGTAAAGATGATGTCTATAATAAAGATGACGTCTATAGTATAGATGACGTCTATAGTATAGATGACGTCTATAGTAAAGATGACGTCTATAGTATAGATGACGTCTATAGTATAGATGACGTCTATAGTATAGATGGCGTCTATAGTAAAGATGACGTCTTTAGTATAGGTGACGTCTACAGTATAGATGACGTCTATAGTATAGATGACGTCTACAGTATAGATGACGTCTATAGTATAGATGACGTCTATAGTATAGATGACGTCTATAGTATAGGTGACGTCTATAGTATAGATGACGTCTATAGTAAAGATGACGTCTATAGTATAGATGACGTCTATAGTATAGATGACGTCTATAGTAAAGATGACGTCTATAGTATAGATGACGTCTATAGTAAAGATGACGTCTATAGTATAGATGACGTCTATAGTATAGATGACGTCCATAGTATAGATGACGTCTATAGTATAGATGACGTCTATAGTATAGATGAGGTCTATAGTATAGATGACGTCTATAGTATAGATGACGTCTATAGTATAGATGACGTCTATAGTATAGATGAGGTCTATAGTATAGATGAGGTCTAAAGTATAGATGACGTCTATAGTATAGATGACGTCTATAGTATAGATGACGTCTTTAGTATAGATGAAGTCTATAGTATAGATGAGGTCTATAGTATAGATGACGTCTATAGCATAGATGACATTTATAGTATAGATGACGTGTCTATAGTATAGATGACGTGTCTATAGTATAGATGACGTCTATAGTATAGATGAAGTCTATAGTATAGATGACGTCTATAGTATAGATGACGTCTATAGTATAGATGACGTCTATAGTATAGATGACGTCTATAGTATAGATGACGTCTATAGTATAGATGACGTCTATAGTATAGATGACGTCTATAGTATAGATGACGTCTATAGTATAGATGACGTCTATAGTATAGATGACGTCTATAGTATAGATGACGTCTATAGTATAGATGACGTCTATAGTATAGATGACGTCTATAGTATAGATGACGTCTATAGTATAGATGACGTCTATAGTAAAGATGACGTCTATAGTAAAGATGACGTCTATAGTATAGATGAAGTCTATAGTATAGATGACGTCTATAGTAAAGATGACGTCTATAGTATAGATGAGGTCTATAGTATAGATGACGTCTATAGTATAGATGAGGTCTATAGTATAGATGAGGTCTTTAGTATAGATGAGGTCTATAGTATAGATGGCGTCTATAGTATAGATGAGGTCTATAGTATAGATGACGTCTATAGCATAGATGACGTCTATGGTATAGATGACGTTTATAGTATTGATGACTTTTATAGTATTGATGACGTCTATAGTATTGATGACGTCTATAGTATAGATGACGTCTATAGTATAGATGAGGTCTATAGTATAGATGAGGTCTTTAGTATAGATGAGGTCTATAGTATAGATGACGTCTATAGTATAGATGAGGTCTATAGTATAGATGACGTCTATAGCATAGATGACGTCTATGGTATAGATGACGTTTATAGTATTGATGACGTCTATAGTATAGATGACGTCTATAGTATAGATGACGTCTATAGTATAGATGACGTCTATAGTATAGATGACGTCTATAGTATAGATGACGTCTATAGTATAGATGACGTCTATAGTATAGATGACGTCTATAGTATAGATGACGTCTATAGTATAGATGACGTCTATAGTATAGATGACTTCTTTAGTATAGATGACGTCTATAGTATAGATGACGTCTATAGTATAGATGACGTCTATAGTATAGATGACTTCTTTAGTATAGATGACGTCTATAGTATAGATAACGTCTATAGTATAGATAACGGCTATAGTATAGATGACGTCTATAGTATAGATGACGTCTATAGTATAGATGACGTCTATAGTATAGATGACGTCTATAGTATAGATGACGTCTATAGTATAGATGACGTCTATAGTATAGATGACGTCTATAGTATAGATGACGTCTATAGTATAGATGACGTCTATAGTATTGATGACGTCTATAGTATTGATGACCTCTATAGTATAGATGACGTCTATAGTATTGATGACGTCTATGGTATAGATGACGTCTATAGTATAGATGACGTCTATAGTATAGATGACGTCTATAGTATAGATGACGTCTATAGTATAGATGACGTCTATAGTATAGATGACGTCTATAGTATAAATGACGTCTATAGTATAGATGGCGTCTATAGTATAGATGGCGTCTATAGTATAGATGACGTCTATAATATAGATGGCGTCTATATTATAGATGACGTCTATAGTATTGATGACATCTATAGTATTGATGACATCTATAGTATAGATGACGTCTATAGTATAGATGACGTCTATAGTATTGATGACGTCTATAGTATTGATGACGTCTATAGTATAGATGACGTCTATAGCATAGATGACGTCTATAGTATAGCTGACGTCTATAGTATAGCTGACGTCTATAGCATAGATGACGTTTATAGTATAGATGACGTGTCTATAGTATAGATGACGTGTCTATAGTATAGATGACGTCTATAGTATAGATGACGTCTATAGTATAGATGACGTCTATAGTATAGATGACGTCTATAGTATAGATGACGTCTATAGTATAGATGACGTCTATAGTAAAGATGACGTCTATAGTATAGATGAAGTCTATAGTATAGATGACGTCTATAGTAAAGATGACGTCTATAGTATAGATGACGTCTATAGTATAACTGAGGTCTATAGTATAGATGAGGTCTATAGTATAGATGACGTCTATAGTATAGATGAGGTCTATAGTATAGATGAGGTCTATAGTATAGATGAGGTCTATAGTATAGATGACGTCTATAGTATAGATGAGGTCTATAGTATAGATGACGTCTATAGCATAGATGACGTCTATAGTATAGATGACGTTTATAGTATTGATGACGTTTATAGTATTGATGACGCCTATAGTATAGATGACGTCTATAGTTTAGGTGACGTCTATAGTATAGATGACGTCTATAGTACAGATGACGTCTATAGTATAGATGACGTCTATAGTATAGTTGACGTCTATAGTATAGATGACGTCTATAGTATAGATGACGTCTATAGTATAGATGACGTCTATAGTATTGATGACGTCTATAGCATTGATGAACTCTATAGTATAGATGACGTCTATAGTATAAATGAGGTCTATAGTATAGATGAGGTCTATAGTATAGATGACGTCTATAGTATAGATGACGTCTATAGTATAGATGAGGTCTATAGTATAGATGACGTCTATAGTATAGATGACGTCTATAGTATAGATGAGGTCTATAGTATAGATGACGTCTATAGCATAGATGACGTTTATAGTATAGATGACGTTTATAGTATTGATGACGTCTATAGTATTGATGACGCCTATAGTATAGATGACGTCTATAGTTTAGATGACGTCTATAGTATAGATGACGTCTATGGTACAGATGACGTCTATAGTATAGATGACGTCTATAGTATAGTTGACGTCTATAGTATAGATGACGTCTATAGTATAGATGACGTCTATAGTATAGATGACGACTATAGTATAGATGACGTCTATAGTATAGATGACGTCTATAGTATAGATGACATCTATAGTATAGATGACGTCTATAGTATAGATGACGTCTATAGTATAGATGACGTCTATAGTATAGATGACGTCTATAGTATAGATGACGTCTATAGTATAGATGACGTCTTTAGTATAGATGACGTCTATAGTATAGATGACGTCTATAGTATAGATAACGTCTATAGTATTGATGACGTCTATAGTGTAGATGACGTCTATAGTATAGATGACGTCTATAGTATAGATGACGTCTATAGTATAGATGACGTCTTTAGTATAGATGACGTCTATAGTATAGATGAAGACTAAAGTATAGATGACGTCTATAGTATAGACGACATCTATAGTATAGATGACGTCTATAGTATAGATGACGTCTATAGTATAGATGACGTCTATAGTATAGATGACGTCTATAGTATAGATGGCGTCTATAGTATAGATGACGTCTATAGTATAGATGGCGTCTATATTATAGATGACGTCTATAGTATTGATGACATCTATAGTATTGATGACGTCTATAGTATAGATGACGTCTATAGTATAGATGACGTCTATAGTATAGATGACGTCTATAGTATAGATGACCTCTATAGTATAGATGACTTCTATAGTATAGATGACGTCTATAGTATTGATGACGTCTATGGTATAGATGACGTCTATAGTATAGATGACGTCTATAGTATAGATGACGTCTATAGTATAGATGACGTCTATAGTATAGATGACGTCTATAGTATAGATGACGTCTATAGTATAGATGACGTCTATAGTATAAATGACGTCTATAGTATAAATGACGTCTATAGTATAGATGGCGTCTATAGTATAGATGGCGTCTATAGTATAGATGACGTCTATAGTATTGATGACATCTATAGTATTGATGACATCTATAGTATTGATGACGTCTATAGTATAGATGACGTCTATAGTATTGATGACGTCTATAGTATTGATGACGTTTATAGTATAGATGACGTCTATAGCATAGATGACGTCTATAGTATAGCTGACGTCTATAGTATAGCTGACGTCTATAGTATAGCTGACGTCTATAGCATAGATGACGTCTATAGTATAGATGACGTCTATAGTATAGATGACGTCTATAGTATAGATGACGTCTATAGTATAGATGACGTCTATAGTATAGATGACGTCTATAGTACAGATGACGTCTATAGTATAGATGACGTCTATAGTATAGATGACGTCTATAGTATTGATGACATCTATAGTATTGATGACGTCTATAGTATCAATACTAATACTAATATCTATACTATAGATGACGTCTATAGTATAGATGACGTCTATAGTACAGATGACGTCTATAGTATAGATGACGTCTATAGTATAGATGACGTCTATAGTATAGATGACGTCTATAGTATAGATGACGTCTATAGTATAGATGACGTCTATAGTATAGATGACGTCTATAGTATAGACGTCTATAGATGACATCTATAGTATAGATGACGTCTATAGTATAGATGACGTCTATAATATAGATGACGTCTATAGTATAAATGACGTCTATAGTATAGATGACGTCTATAGTATAGATGGCGTCTATAGTATAGATGGCGTCTATAGTATAGATGACGTCTATAGTATAGATGGCGTCTATATTATAGATGACGTCTATAGTATTGATGACATCTATAGTATTGATGACGTCTATAGTATAGATGACGTCTATAGCATAGATGACGTCTATAGTATAGATGACGTCTATAGTATAGATAACGTCTATAGTATAGATGACGTCTTTAGTATAGATGACGTCTATAGTATAGATGACGACTAAAGTATAGATGACGTCTATAGTATAGATGACGTCTATAGTATAGATGACGTCTATAGTATTGATGACATCTATAGTATTGATGACGTCTATAGTATAGATGACGTCTATAGTATAGATGACGTCTATAATATAGATGACGTCCATAGTATAGATGACGTCTATAGTATAGATGACGTCTATCGTATTGATGACGTCTATCGTATTGATGACGTCTATAGTATAGATGACGTCTATAGTATAGATGACGTCTATAGTATAGATGACGTCTATAGTATAGATGACGTCTATAGTATAGATGACGTCTATAGTATAGATGACGTCTATAGTATAGATGACGTCTTTAGTATAGATGACGTCTATAGTATAGATGACGTCTATAGTATAGATAACGTCTATAGTATTGATGACGTCTATAGTATAGATGACGTCTATAGTATAGATGACGTCTATAGTATAGATGACGTCTATAGTATAGATGACGTCTATAGTATAGATGACGTCTATAGTATAGATGACGTCTATAGTATAGATGACGTCTATAGTATAGATGACCTCTATAGTATAGATGACGTCTATAGTATAGATGACGTCTATAGTATTGATGACGTCTATGGTATAGATGACGTCTATAGTATAGATGACGTCTATAGTATAGATGACGTCTATAGTATAGATGACGTCTATAGTATAGATGACGTCTATAGTATAGATGACGTCTATAGTATAAATGACGTCTATAGTATAAATGACGTCTATAGTATAGATGGCGTCTATAGTATAGATGGCGTCTATAGTATAGATGACGTCTATAGTATAGATGACGACTAAAGTATAGATGACGTCTATAGTATAGACGACATCTATAGTATAGATGACGTCTATAGTATAGACGACATCTATAGTATAGATGACATCTATAGTATAGATGACGTCTATAGTATAGATGACGTCTATAGTATAGATGACGTCTATAGTATAGATGACGTCTATAGTATAGATGGCGTCTATAGTATAGATGACGTGTATAGTATAGATGGCGTCTATATTATAGATGATGTCTATAGTATTGATGACGTCTATAGTATAGATGACGTCTATAGTATAGATGACGTCTATAGTATAGATGACGTCTATAGTATAGATGACCTCTATAGTATAGATGACGTCTATAGTATAGATGACGTCTATAGTATTGATGACGTCTATGGTATAGATGACGTCTATAGTATAGATGACGTCTATAGTATAGATGACGTCTATAGTATAGATGACGTCTATAGTATAGATGACGTCTATAGTATAGATGACGTCTATAGTATAGATGACGTCTATAGTATAGATGACGTCTATAGTATAAATGACGTCTATAGTATAAATGACGTCTATAGTATAGATGGCGTCTATAGTATAGATGGCGTCTATAGTATAGATGACGTCTATAGTATTGATGACATCTATAGTATTGATGACATCTATAGTATTGATGACGTCTATAGTATAGATGACGTCTATAGTATTGATGACGTCTATAGTATTGATGACGTTTATAGTATAGATGACGTCTATAGCATAGATGACGTCTATAGTATAGCTGACGTCTATAGTATAGCTGACGTCTATAGCATAGATGACGTCTATAGTATAGATGACGTCTATAGTATAGATGACGTCTATAGTATAGATGACGTCTATAGTATAGATGACGTCTATAGTATAGATGACGTCTATAGTATAGATGACGTCTATAGTATAGATGACGTCTATAGTATTGATGACATCTATAGTATTGATGACGTCTATAGTATCAATACTAATACTAATATCTATACTATAGATGACGTCTATAGTATAGATGACGTCTATAGTACAGATGACGTCTATAGTATAGATGACGTCTATAGTATAGATGACGTCTATAGTATAGATGACGTCTATAGTATAGATGACGTCTATAGTATAGATGACGTCTATAGTATAGATGACGTCTATAGTATAGACGTCTATAGATGACATCTATAGTATAGATGACGTCTATAGTATAGATGACGTCTATAGTATAGATGACGTCTATAGTATAGATGACGTCTATAGTATAGACGTCTATAGATGACATCTATAGTATAGATGACGTCTATAGTATAAATGACGTCTATAGTATAGATGACGTCTATAGTATAGATGGCGTCTATAGTATAGATGGCGTCTATAGTATAGATGGCGTCTATAGTATAGATGGCGTCTATAGTATAGATGACGTCTATAGTATAGATGGCGTCTATATTATAGATGACGTCTATAGTATTGATGACATCTATAGTATTGATGACGTCTATAGTATAGATGACGTCTATAGCATAGATGACGTCTATAGTATAGATGACGTCTATAGTATAGATGACGTCTTTAGTATAGATGACGTCTATAGTATAGATGACGACTAAAGTATAGATGACGTCTATAGTATAGATGACGTCTATAGTATAGATGACGTCTATAGTATTGATGACATCTATAGTATTGATGACGTCTATAGTATAGATGACGTCTATAGTATAGATGACGTCTATAGTATAGATGACGTCTATAGTATAGATGACGTCTATAGTATAGATGACGTCTATAGTATTGATGACGTCTATAGTATAGATGACGTCTATAGTATAGATGACGTCTATAGTATAGATGACGTCTATAGTATAGATGACGTCTATAGTATAGATGACGTCTATAGTATAGATGACGTCTATAGTATAGATGACGTCTATAGTATAGATGACGTCTATAGTATATATGACGTCTATAGTATAGATGACGTCTATAGTATAGATGACGTCTATAGTATAGATGACGTCTATAGTATAGATGACGTCTATAGTATAGATGACGTCTATAGTATAGATGACGTCTATAGTAAAGATGACGTCTATAGTATAGATGACGTCTATAGTATAGATGACGTCTATAGTATAGATGACGTCTATAGTATAGATGACGTCTATAGTATAGATGACGTCTATAGTATAGATGACGTCTATAGTATAGATGACGTCTATAGTATAGATGACGTCTATAGTATAGATGACGTCTATAGTATAGATGACGTCTATAGTATAGATGACGTCTTTAGTATAGATGACGTCTATAGTATAGATGACGTCTATAGTATAGATGACGTCTATAGTATAGATGACGTCTATATTATAGATGACGTTTATAGTATTGATGACATCTATAGTATTGATTACGTCTATAGTATAGATGACGTCTATAGCATAGATGACGTCTATAGTATAGATGACTTCTGTAGTATAGATGACGTCTATAGTATAGATGACGTCTATAGTATAGATGACGTCTTTAGTATAGATGACGTCTATAGTATAGATGACGTCTATAGTGTAGATGACGTCTATAGTATAGATGACGTCTATAGTATAGATGACGTCTATAGTATAGACGTCTATAGATGACATCTATAGTATAGATGACGTCTATAGTATAGATGACGTCTTTAGTATAGATGACGTCTATAGTATAGATGACGACTAAAGTATAGATGACGTCTATAGTATAGATGACGTCTATAGTATAGATGACGTCTTTAGTATAGATGACGTCTATAGTATAGATGACGACTAAAGTATAGATGACGTCTATAGTATAGACGACATCTCTTGTATAGATGACGACTAAAGTATAGATGGCGTCTATATTATAGATGACGTCTATAGTATTGATGACATCTATAGTATTGATGACTTCTATAGTATAGATGACGTCTATAGTATAGATGACGTCTATAGTATAGATGACGTCTATAGTATAGATGACGTCTATAGTATAGATGACGTCTATAGTATAGATGACGTCTATAGTATTGATGACGTCTATAGTATAGATGACGTCTATAGTATTGATGACGTCTATAGTATAGATGACGTCTATAGTATAGATGACGTCTATAGTATAGATGACGTCTATAGTATAGATGACGTCTATAGTATAGATGACGTCTATAGTATAGATGACGTCTTTAGTATAGATGACGTCTATAGTATAGATGACGTCTATAGTATAGATGACGTCTATAGTATAGATGACGTCTATAGTATAGATGACGTCTATAGTATAGATGACGTCTATAGTATAAATGACGTCTATAGTATAGATGACGTCTATAGTATAAATGACGTCTATAGTATAGATGGCGTCTATATTATAGATGACGTCTATAGTATAGACGGCGTCTATATTATAGATGACGTTTATAGTATTGATGACATCTATAGTATTGATGACGTCTATAGTATAGATGACGTCTATAGCATAGATGACGTCTATAGTATAGATGACGTCTGTAGTATTGATGACGTCTATAGTATAGATGACGTCTGTAGTATTGATGACGTCTATAGTATTGATGACATCTATAGTATTGATGACGTCTATAGTATAGATGACGTCTATAGTATTGATGACGTCTATAGTATAGATGACGTCTATAGCATAGATGACGTCTATAGTATAGCTGACGTCTATAGTATAGCTGACGTCTATAGCATAGATGACGTCTATAGTATAGATGACGTCTATAGTATAGATGACGTCTATAGTATAGATGACGTCTATAGTATAGATGACGTCTATAGTATAGATGACGTCTATAGTATAGATGACGTCTATAGTATAGATGACGTCTATTGTATAGATGACGTCTATAGTATAGATGACGTCTATAGTATAGATGACGTCTATAGTATAGATGACGTCTATAGTATAGATGACGTCTATAGTATAGATGACGTCTATAGTATAGATGACGTCTATAGTATAGATGACGTCTATAGTATAGATGACGTCTATAGTATAGATGACGTCTATAGTATAGATGACGTCTATAGTATAGATGACGTCTATAGTAAAGATGACGTCTATAGTAAAGATGACGTCTATAGTATAGATGACGTCTATAGTATAGATGACGTCTATAGTATAGATGACGTCTATAGTATAGATGACGTCTAAAGTATAGATGACGTCTATAGTATAGATGACGTCTATAGTATAGATGACGTCTTTAGTATAGATGACGTCTATAGTATAGATGACGACTAAAGTATAGATGACGTCTATAGTATAGACGACATCTATAGTATAGATGACGTCTATAGTATAGATGACGTCTATAGTATAGATGACGTCTATAGTATAGATGACGTCTATAGTATAGATGACGTCTATAGTATAGATGACGTCTATAGTATAAATGACGTCTATAGTATAGATGGCGTCTATATTATAGATGACGTCTATAGTATAGATGGCGTCTATATTACAGATGACGTTTATAGTATTGATGACATCTATAGTATTGATGACGTCTATAGTATAGATGACGTCTATAGCATAGATGACGTCTATAGTATAGATGACGTCTGTAGTTTAGATGACGTCTATAGTATAGATGACGTCTATAGTATAGATGGCGTCTTTAGTATAGATGACGTCTATAGTATAGATGACGACTAAAGTATAGATGACGTCTATAGTATAGACGACATCTCTTGTATAGATGACGACTAAAGTATAGATGACGTCTATAGTATTGATGACATCTATAGTATTGATGACGTCTATAGTATAGATGACGTCTATAGTATAGATGACGTCTATAGTATAGATGACGTCTATAGTATAGATGACGTCTATAGTATAGATGACGTCTATAGTATTGATGACGTCTATAGTATAGATGACGTCTATAGTATAGATGACGTCTATAGTATAGATGACGTCTATAGTATAGATGACGTCTATAGTATAGATGACGTCTATAGTATAGATGACGTCTATAGTATAGATGACGTCTATAGTATAGATGACGTCTATAGTATAGATGACGTCTATAGTATAGATGACGTCTATAGTATAAATGACGTCTATAGTATAGCTGACGTCTATAGCATAGATGACGTCTATAGTATAGATGACGTCTATAGTATAGATGACGTCTATAGTATAGATGACGTCTATAGTATAGATGACGTCTATAGTATAGATGACGTCTATAGTATAGATGACGTCTATAGTATAGATGACGTCTATAGTATAGATGACGTCTATTGTATAGATGACGTCTATAGTATAGATGACGTCTATAGTATAGATGACGTCTATAGTATAGATGACGTCTATAGTATAGATGACGTCTATAGTATTGATGACATCTATTGTATTGATGACGTCTATAGTATAGATGACGTCTATAGTATAGATGACGTCTATAGTATAGATGACGTCTATGGTATAGATGACGTCTTTAGTATAGATGACGACTATAGTATAGATGACGACTAAAGTATAGATGACGTCTATAGTATAGACGACATCTATAGTATAGATGACGTCTATAGTATAGATGGCGTCTATAGTATAGATGACGTCTATAGTATAGATGGCGTCTATATTATAGATGACGTCTATAGTATTGATGACATCAATAGTATTGATGATGTCTATAGTATTGATGACATCTATAGTATTGATGACGTCTATAGTATAGATGACGTCTATAGTATTGATGACGTCTATAGTATAGATGACGTCTATAGCATAGATGACGTCTATAGTATAGCTGGCGTCTATAGTAAAGCTGACGTCTATAGTATAGATGACGTCTATAGTATAGATGACGTCTATTGTATAGATGACGTCTATAGTATAGATGACGTCTATTGTATAGATGACGTCTATAGTATAGATGACGTCTATAGTATAGATGACGTCTATAGTATAGATGACGTCTATAGTATTGATGACATCTATAGTATTGATGACGTCTATAGTATAGATGACGTCTATAGTATAGATGACGTCTATAGTATAGATGACGTCTATAGTATAGATGACGTCTATAGTATAGATGACGTCTATAGTATAGATGACGTCTATAGTATAGATGACGTCTATAGTATAGATGACGTCTATAATATAGATGACGTCTATAGTATAGATGACGTCTATAGTATAGATGACGTCTATAGTATAGATGACGTCTGTAGTATAGATGACGTCTATAGTATAGATGACGTCTTTAGTATAGATGACGTCTATAGTATAGATGACGTCTATAGTATAGATGACGTCTATAGTATAGATGACGTCTATAGTATAGATGACGTCTATAGTATAGATGATGTCTATAGCATAGATGACGTCCATAGTATAGATGACGTCCATAGTAAAGATAACGTCCATAGTATAGATGACGTCCATAGTATAGATGACGTCTATAGTATAGATGACGTCTATTGCAGAGATGACGTCTACAGTATAGGTGACGTCTATAGTATAGATGACGTCTATAGTATAGATGACGTCTATTGAATAGATGACGTCTATAGTATAGATGCTGTCCATAGTAAAGATAACGTCCATAGTAAAGATAACGTCCATAGTATAGATGACGTCTATAGTATAGATGACGTCCATAGTATAGATGACGTCCATAGTATAGATGACGTCTATAGTATAGATGACGTCTATAGTATAGATGACGTCTATAGTATAGATGACGTCTATAGTATAGATGACGTCTATAGTATAGATGACGTCTATAGTATAGACGACGTCTATAGTATAGATGACGTCTATAGTATAGATGACGTCTATAGTATAGATGACTTCTATAGTATAGATGACGTCTATAGTATAGATGACGTCTATAGTATAGATGACGTCTATAGTATAGATGACGTCTATAGTATAGATGACGTCTATAGTATAGATGACGTCTATAGTATAGATGACGTCTATAGTATAGATGACGTCTATAGTATAGATGACGTCTATAGTATAGGTGACGTCTACAGTATAGATGACGTCTATAGTATAGATGACGTCTATAGTATAGATGACGTCTATAGTATAGATGACGTCTATAGTATAGATGACGTCTATAGTAGAGATGACGTCTATAGTATAGATGACGTCTATAGTATAGATGACGTCTATAGTAGAGATGACGTCTATAGTATAGATGACGTCTTTAGTATAGGTGACGTCTACAGTATAGATGACGTCTATAGTACAGATGACGTCTATAGTAAAGATGATGTCTATAGTATAGATGACGTCTATAGTAAAGATGACGTCTATAGTATAGATGACGTCTATAGTATAGATGACGTCTATAGTAAAGATGACGTCTATAGTATAGATGACGTCTATAGTATAGATGAAGTCTATAGTATAGATGGCGTCTATAGTAAAGATGACGTCTATAGTAAAGATGACGTCTACAGTATAGATGACGTCTATAGTATAGATGACGTTTATAGTATTGATGACATCTATAGTATTGATGACGTCTATAGTATTGATGACGTCTATAGTATAGATGACGTCTATAGCATAGATGACGTCTATAGTATAGATGACGTCTGTAGTATTGATGACGTCTATAGTATAGATGACGTCTGTAGTATTGATGACGTCTATAGTATTGATGACATCTATAGTATTGATGACGTCTATAGTATAGATGACGTCTATAGTATTGATGACGTCTATAGCATAGATGACGTCTATAGTATAGCTGACGTCTATAGTATAGCTGACGTCTATAGCATAGATGACGTCTATAGTATAGATGACGTCTATAGTATAGATGACGTCTATAGTATAGATGACGTCTATAGTATAGATGACGTCTATAGTATAGATGACGTCTATAGTATAGATGACGTCTATAGTATAGATGACGTCTATAGTATAGATGACGTCTATTGTATAGATGACGTCTATAGTATAGATGACGTCTATAGTATAGATGACGTCTATAGTATAGATGACGTCTATAGTATAGATGACGTCTATAGTATAGATGACGTCTATAGTATAGATGACGTCTATAGTATAGATGACGTCTATAGTATAGATGACGTCTATAGTATAGATGACGTCTATAGTATAGATGACGTCTATAGTAAAGATGACGTCTATAGTAAAGATGACGTCTATAGTATAGATGACGTCTATAGTATAGATGACGTCTATAGTATAGATGACGTCTAAAGTATAGATGACGTCTATAGTATAGATGACGTCTATAGTATAGATGACGTCTTTAGTATAGATGACGTCTATAGTATAGATGACGACTAAAGTATAGATGACGTCTATAGTATAGACGACATCTATAGTATAGATGACGTCTATAGTATAGATGACGTCTATAGTATAGATGACGTCTATAGTATAGATGACGTCTATAGTATAGATGACGTCTATAGTATAAATGACGTCTATAGTATAGATGGCGTCTATATTATAGATGACGTCTAAAGTATAGATGGCGTCTATATTACAGATGACGTTTATAGTATTGATGACATCTATAGTATTGATGACGTCTATAGTATAGATGACGTCTATAGCATAGATGACGTCTATAGTATAGATGACGTCTGTAGTTTAGATGACGTCTATAGTATAGATGACGTCTATAGTATAGATGGCGTCTTTAGTATAGATGACGTCTATAGTATAGATGACGACTAAAGTATAGATGACGTCTATAGTATAGACGACATCTCTTGTATAGATGACGACTAAAGTATAGATGACGTCTATAGTATTGATGACATCTATAGTATTGATGACGTCTATAGTATAGATGACGTCTATAGTATAGATGACGTCTATAGTATAGATGACGTCTATAGTATAGATGACGTCTATAGTATTGATGACGTCTATAGTATAGATGACGTCTATAGTATAGATGACGTCTATAGTATAGATGACGTCTATAGTATAGATGACGTCTATAGTATAGATGACGTCTATAGTATAGATGACGTCTATAGTATAGATGACGTCTATAGTATAGATGACGTCTATAGTATAGATGACGTCTATAGTATAGATGACGTCTATAGTATAGATGACGTCTATAGTATAGATGACGTCTATAGTATAGCTGACGTCTATAGCATAGATGACGTCTATAGTATAGATGACGTCTATAGTATAGATGACGTCTATAGTATAGATGACGTCTATAGTATAGATGACGTCTATAGTATAGATGACGTCTATAGTATAGATGACGTCTATAGTATAGATGACGTCTATAGTATTGATGACATCTATAGTATTGATGACGTCTATAGTATAGATGACGTCTATAGTATAGATGACGTCTATAGTATAGATGACGTCTATAGTATAGATGACGTCTATGGTATAGATGACGTCTATAGTATAGATGACGTCTATAGTATAGATGACGTCTATAGTATAGATGACGTCTATAGTATAGATGACGTCTATAGTATAGATGACGTCTATAGTATAGATGACGTCTATGGTATAGATGACGTCTTTAGTATAGATGACGACTATAGTATAGATGACGACTAAAGTATAGATGACGTCTATAGTATAGACGACATCTATAGTATAGATGACGTCTATAGTATAGATGGCGTCTATAGTATAGATGACGTCTATAGTATAGATGGCGTCTATATTATAGATGACGTCTATAGTATTGATGACATCAATAGTATTGATGATGTCTATAGTATTGATGACATCTATAGTATTGATGACGTCTATAGTATAGATGACGTCTATAGTATTGATGACGTCTATAGTATAGATGACGTCTATAGCATAGATGACGTCTATAGTATAGCTGACGTCTATAGTAAAGCTGACGTCTATAGTATAGATGACGTCTATAGTATAGATGACGTCTATTGTATAGATGACGTCTATAGTATAGATGACGTCTATTGTATAGATGACGTCTATAGTATAGATGACGTCTATAGTATAGATGACGTCTATAGTATAGATGACGTCTATAGTATTGATGACATCTATAGTATTGATGACGTCTATAGTATAGATGACGTCTATAGTATAGATGACGTCTATAGTATAGATGACGTCTATAGTATAGATGACGTCTATAGTATAGATGACGTCTATAGTATAGATGACGTCTATAGTATAGATGACGTCTATAGTATAGATGACGTCTATAATATAGATGACGTCTATAGTATAGATGACGTCTATAGTATAGATGACGTCTATAGTATAGATGACGTCTGTAGTATAGATGACGTCTATAGTATAGATGACGTCTTTAGTATAGATGACGTCTATAGTATAGATGACGTCTATAGTATAGATGACGTCTATAGTATAGATGACGTCTATAGTATAGATGATGTCTATAGCATAGATGACGTCCATAGTATAGATGACGTCCATAGTAAAGATAACGTCCATAGTATAGATGACGTCCATAGTATAGATGACGTCTATAGTATAGATGACGTCTATTGCAGAGATGACGTCTACAGTATAGGTGACGTCTATAGTATAGATGACGTCTATAGTATAGATGACGTCTATTGAATAGATGACGTCTATAGTATAGATGCTGTCCATAGTAAAGATAACGTCCATAGTAAAGATAACGTCCATAGTATAGATGACGTCTATAGTATAGATGACGTCCATAGTATAGATGACGTCCATAGTATAGATGACGTCTATAGTATAGATGACGTCTATAGTATAGATGACGTCTATAGTATAGATGACGTCTATAGTATAGATGACGTCTATAGTATAGATGACGTCTATAGTATAGATGACGTCTATAGTATAGATGACGTCTATAGTATAGACGACGTCTATAGTATAGACGACGTCTATAGTATAGATGACGTCTATAGTATAGATGACGTCTATAGTATAGATGACTTCTATAGTATAGATGACGTCTATAGTATAGATGACTTCTATAGTATAGATGACGTCTATAGTATAGATGACGTCTATAGTATAGATGACGTCTATAGTATAGATGACGTCTATAGTATAGATGACGTCTATAGTATAGGTGACGTCTACAGTATAGATGACGTCTATAGTATAGATGACGTCTATAGTATAGATGACGTCTATAGTATAGATGACGTCTATAGTATAGATGACGTCTATAGTAGAGATGACGTCTATAGTATAGATGACGTCTATAGTATAGATGACGTCTATAGTAGAGATGACGTCTATAGTATAGATGACGTCTTTAGTATAGGTGACGTCTACAGTATAGATGACGTCTATAGTACAGATGACGTCTATAGTAAAGATGATGTCTATAGTATAGATGACGTCTATAGTAAAGATGACGTCTATAGTATAGATGACGTCTATAGTATAGATGACGTCTATAGTAAAGATGACGTCTATAGTATAGATGACGTCTATAGTATAGATGAAGTCTATAGTATAGATGGCGTCTATAGTAAAGATGACGTCTTTAGTATAGGTGACGTCTACAGTATAGATGACGTCTATAGTATAGATGACGTCTATAGTTAAGATGATGTCTATAGTATAGATGACGTCTATAGTAAAGATGACGTCTATAGTATAGATGACGTCTATAGTATAGATGACGTCTATAGTAAAGATGACGTCTATAGTATAGATGACGTCTATAGTATAGATGACGTCTATAGTATAGATGGCGGGTATAGTAAAGATGACGTCTTTAGTATAGATGACGTCTATAGTATAAATGAGGTCTATAGTAAAGATGATGTCTGTAGTATAGATGACGTCTATAGTAAAGATGACGTCTATAGTATAGATGACGTCTATAGTATAGATGAAGTCTATAGTATAGATGGCGTCTATAGTAAAGATGACGTCTTTAGTATAGGTGACGTCTACAGTATAGATGACGTCTATAGTATAGATGACGTCTATAGTAAAGATGATGTCTATAGTATAGATGACGTCTATAGTAAAGATGACGTCTATAGTATAGATGACGTCTATAGTATAGATGACGTCTATAGTAAAGATGACGGGTATAGTATAGATGACGTCTATAGTATAGATGACGTCTATAGTATAGATGGCGGGTATAGTAAAGATGACGTCTATAGTATAGATGACGTCTATAGTATAGATGAAGTCTATAGTATAGATGGCGTCTATAGTAAAGATGACGTCTTTAGTATAGGTGACGTCTATAGTAAAGATGACGTCTATAGTATAGATGACGTCTATAGTATAGATGACGTCTATAGTATAGATGACGTCTATAGTAAAGATGACGTCTATAGTATAGATGACGTCTATAGTAAAGATGACGTCTATAGTATAGATGACGTCTATAGTATAGATGACGTCTATAGTAAAGATGACGTCTATAGTATAGATGACGTCTATAGTATAGATGACGTCTATAGTATAGATGGCGGGTATAGTAAAGATGATGTCTATAGTATAGATGACGTCTATAGTAAAGATGACGTCTATAGTATAGATGACGTCTATAGTATAGATGACGTCTATAGTAAAGATGACGTCTATAGTATAGATGACGTCTATAGTATAGATGACGTCTATAGTATAGATGGCGGGTATAGTAAAGATGACGTCTTTAGTATAGATGACGTCTATAGTATAAATGAGGTCTATAGTAAAGATGATGTCTGTAGTATAGATGACGTCTATAGTAAAGATGACGTCTATAGTATAGATGGCGGGTATAGTAAAGATGATGTCTATAGTATAGATGACGTCTATAGTAAAGATGACGTCTATAGTATAGATGACGTCTATAGTATAGATGACGTCTATAGTAAAGATGACGTCTATAGTATAGATGACGTCTATAGTATAGATGACGTCTATAGTATAGATGGCGGGTATAGTAAAGATGACGTCTTTAGTATAGATGACGTCTATAGTATAAATGAGGTCTATAGTAAAGATGACGTCTATAGTATAGATGACGTCTATAGTATAGATGACGTCTATAGTAAAGATGACGTCTATAGTATAGATGACGTCTACAGTATAGATGACGTCTATAGTATAGATGACGTCTATAGTAAAGATGATGTCTATAGTATAGATGACGTCTATAGTAAAGATGACGTCTATAGTATAGATGACGTCTATAGTATAGATGACGTCTATAGTAAAGATGACGTCTATAGTATAGATGACGTCTATAGTATAGATGACGTCTATAGTATAGATGGCGGGTATAGTAAAGATGACGTCTTTAGTATAGATGACGTCTATAGTATAAATGAGGTGTATAGTAAAGATGATGTCTGTAGTATAGATGACGTCTATAGTTAAGATGACGTCTATAGTATAGATGACGTCTATAGTATAGATGAAGTCTATAGTATAGATGGCGTCTATAGTAAAGATGACGTCTTTAGTATAGGTGACGTCTACAGTATAGATGACGTCTATAGTATAGATGACGTCTATAGTAAAGATGATGTCTATAGTATAGATGACGTCTATAGTAAAGATGACGTCTATAGTATAGATGACGTCTATAGTATAGATGACGTCTATAGTAAAGATGACGTCTATAGTATAGATGACGTCTATAGTATAGATGACGTCTATAGTATAGATGGCGGGTATAGTAAAGATGACGTCTTTAGTATAGATGACGTCTATAGTATAAATGAGGTCTATAGTAAAGATGATGTCTGTAGTATAGATGACGTCTATAGTAAAGATGACGTCTATAGTATAGATGACGTCTATAGTAAAGATGACGTCTATAGTAAAGATGATGTCTATAGTATAGATGACGTCTATAGTAAAGATGACGTCTATAGTATAGATGACGACTATAGTATAGATGACGTCTATAGTATAGATGACGTCTATAGTATAGATGACGTCTATAGTATAGATGACGTCTATAGTATAGATGACGTCTATAGTATAGATGACGTCTATAGTATAGATGACGTCTATAGTATAGATGACGTCTAAAGTATAAATGACGTCTATAGTATAAATGACGTCTATAGTATAGATGGCGTCTATAGTATAGATGGCGTCTATAGTAAAGATGACGTCTATAGTATAGATGGCGTCTATATTATAGATGACGTCTATAGTATAGATGACGCCTATAGTATAGATGACGTCTATAGTATAGATGAGGTCTATAGTATAGATGACTTCTATAGCATAGATGACGTCTATAGCATAGATGACGTTTATAGTATAGATGACGTCTATAGTATAGATGACGTCTATAGTATAGATGACGTCTATAGTATAGATGACGTCTATAGTATAGATGACGTCTATAGTATAGATGACGTCTATAGTATAGATGACGTCTATAGTATAGATGACGTCTATAGTATAGATGACGTCTATAGTATAGATGACGTCTATAGTATAGATGACGTCTATAGTATAGATGACGTCTAAAGTATAGATGACGTCTATATTATAGATGACGTCTATAGTATAGGTGACATCTATAGTATAGATGACGTCTATAGTAAAGATGACGTCTATAGTATAGATGACGTCTATAGTATAGATGACGTCTATAGTAAAGATGACGTCTATAGTATAGATGACGTCTATAGTATAGATGACGTCTATAGTATAGATGACGTCTATAGTATAGATGACGTCCATAGTATAGATGACGTCTATAGTATAGATGACGTCTATAGTATAGATGAGGTCTATAGTATAGATGACGTCTATAGTATAGATGACGTCTATAGTATAGATGACGTCTATAGTATAGATGAGGTCTATAGTATAGATGAGGTCTAAAGTATAGATGACGTCTATAGTATAGATGACGTCTATAGTATAGATGACGTCTTTAGTATAGATGAAGTCTATAGTATAGATGAGGTCTATAGTATAGATGACGTCTATAGCATAGATGACGTTTATAGTATAGATGACGTGTCTATAGTATAGATGACGTGTCTATAGTATAGATGACGTCTATAGTATAGATAAAGTCTATAGTATAGATGACGTCTATAGTATAGATGACGTCTATAGTATAGATGACGTCTATAGTATAGATGACGTCTATAGTATAGATGACGTCTATAGTATAGATGACGTCTATAGTATAGATGACGTCTATAGTATAGATGACGTCTATAGTATAGATGACGTCTATAGTATAGATGACGTCTATAGTATAGATGACGTCTATAGTATAGATGACGTCTATAGTATAGATGACGTCTATAGTATAGATGACGTCTATAGTATAGATGACGTCTATAGTATAGATGACGTCTATAGTATAGATGACGTCTATAGTATAGATGACGTCTATAGTATAGATGACGTCTATAGTATAGATGACGTCTATAGTATAGATGACGTCTATAGTATAGATGACGTCTATAGTATAGATGACGTCTATAGTAAAGATGACGTCTATAGTATAGATGAAGTCTATAGTATAGATGACGTCTATAGTAAAGATGACGTCTATAGTATAAATGAGGTCTATAGTATAAATGAGGTCTATAGTATAGATGAGGTCTATAGTATAGATGAGGTCTATAGTATAGATGAGGTCTTTAGTATAGATGAGGTCTATAGTATAGATGACGTCTATAGTATAGATGAGGTCTATAGTATAGATGACGTCTATAGCATAGATGACGTCTATGGTATAGATGACGTTTATAGTATTGATGACGTTTATAGTATTGATGACGTCTATAGTATTGATGACGTCTATAGTATTGATGACGTCTATAGTATAGATGACGTCTATAGTATAAATGAGGTCTATAGTATAGATGAGGTCTATAGTATAGATGACGTCTATAGTATAGATGACGTCTATAGTATAGATGACGTCTATAGTATAGATGAGGTCTATAGTGTAGATGAGGTCTATAGTATTGATGAGGTCTATAGTATTGATGACGTCTATAGTATTGATGATGTCTATAGTATAGATGACGTCTATAGTATAGATGACGTCTATACTATAGATGACGTCTATAGTATAGATGACGTCTATAGTATAGATGACGTCTATAGTATAGATGACGTCTATAGTATAGATGACGTGTATAGTATAGATGACGTCTATAGTATAGATGACGTCTATAGTATAGATGACGTCTATAGTATAGATGACGTTTATAGTATTGATGACGTTTATAGTATTGATGACGTCTATAGTATTGATGACGTCTATAGTATTGATGACGTCTATAGTATAGATGACGTCTATAGTATAAATGAGGTCTATAGTATAGATGAGGTCTATAGTATAGATGACTTCTATAGTATACATGACGTCTATAGTATAGATGAGGTCTATAGTATAGATGAGGTCTATAGTATTGATGACGTCTATAGTATTGATGATGTCTATAGTATAGATGACGTCTATAGTATAGATGACGTCTATAGTATAGATGACGTCTATACTATAGATGACGTCTATAGTATAGATGACGTCTATACTATAGATGACGTCTATAGTATAGATGACGTCTATAGTATAGATGACGTCTATAGTATAGATGACTTCTATAGTATAGATGACGTCTATAGTATAGATGACGTCTATAGTATAGATGACGTCTATAGTATAGATGACGTCTATAGTATAGATGACGTCTATAGTATAGATGACGTCTATAGTATAGATGACGTCTATAGTATAGATGACGTCTATAGTATAGATGACGTCTATAGTATAGATGACGTCTATAGTATTGATGACGTCTATAGTATTGATGATGTCTATAGTATAGATGACGTCTATAGTATAGATGACGTCTATACTATAGATGACGTCTATACTATAGATGACGTCTATAGTATAGATGACGTCTATAGTATAGATGACGTCTATAGTATAGATGACGTCTATAGTATAGATGACGTCTATAGTATAAATGACGTCTATAGTATAAATGACGTCTATAGTATAGATGGCGTCTATAGTATAGATGGCGTCTATAGTATAGATGACGTCTATAGTATAGATGGCGTCTATATTATCGATGACGTCTATAGTATAGATGACGTCTATAGTATAAATGAGGTCTATAGTATAGATGAGGTCTATAGTATAGATGACTTCTATAGCATAGATGACGTCTATAGCATAGATGACGTTTATAGTATAGATGACGTCTATAGTATAGATGGCGTCTATAGTATAGATGACGTCTATAGTATAGATGACGTCTATAGTATAGATGACGTCTATAGTATAGATGACGTCTATAGTATAGATGACGTCTATAGTATAGATGACGTCTATAGTATAGATGACGTCTATAGTATAGATGACGTCTATAGTATAGATGACGTCTATAGTATAGATGACGTCTATAGTATAGATGACGTCTATAGTATAGATGACGTCTATAGTATAGATGACGTCTATAGTATAGATGACGTCTATAGTATAGATGACGTCTATAGTATAGATGACGTCTATAGTATAGATGACGTCTATAGTAAAGATGACGTCTATAGTATAGATGAAGTCTATAGTATAGATGACGTCTATAGTAAAGATGACGTCTATAGTATAGATGACGTCTATAGTATAAATGAGGTCTATAGTATAGATGAGGTCTATAGTATAGATGACGTCTATAGTATAGATGAGGTCTATAGTATAGATGAGGTCTTTAGTATAGATGAGGTCTATAGTATAGATGACGTCTATAGTATAGATGAGGTCTATAGTATAGATGACGTCTATAGCATAGATGACGTCTATGGTATAGATGACGTTTATAGTATTGATGACGTTTATAGTATTGATGACGTCTATAGTATTGATGACGTCTATAGTATTGATGACGTCTATAGTATAGATGACGTCTATAGTATAAATGAGGTCTATAGTATGGATGAGGTCTATAGTATAGATGACGTCTATAGTATAGATGACGTCTATAGTATAGATGAGGTCTATAGTATAGATGAGGTCTATAGTATTGATGACGTCTATAGTATTGATGATGTCTATAGTATAGATGACGTCTATAGTATAGATGACGTCTATAGTATAGATGACGTCTATACTATAGATGACGTCTATAGTATAGATGACGTCTATACTATAGATGACGTCTATAGTATAGATGACGTCTATAGTATAGATGACGTCTATAGTATAGATGACGTCTATAGTATAGATGACGTCTATAGTATAGATGACGTCTATAGTATAGATGACGTCTATAGTATAGATGACGTCTATCGTATAGATGACGTGTATAGTATAGATGACGTCTATAGTATAGATGACGTCTATAGTATAGATGACGTCTATAGTATAGATGACGTCTATAGTATAGATGACGTCTATAGTATAGATGACGTCTATAGTATAGATGACGTCTATAGTATAGATGACGTCTATAGTATAGATGACGTCTATATTATAGATGACGTTTATAGTATAGATGACGTCTATATTATAGATGACGTCTATAGTATAGATGACGTCTATAGTATAGATGACGTTTATAGTATTGATGACGTCTATAGTATTGATGACGCCTATAGTATAGATAAAGTCTATAGTATAGATGAAGTCTATAGTATAGATGAGGTCTATAGTATAGATGACGTCTATAGTATAGATGACGTCTATAGTATAGATGAGGTCTATAGTATAGATGACGTTTATAGTATAGATGACGTTTATTGTATTGATGACGTCTATAGTATTGATGACGTCTATAGTATTGATGACGTCTATAGTATTGATGACGTCTATAGTATTGATGACGTCTATAGTATTGATGACGTCTATAGTATAGATGACGTCTATACTATAGATGACGTCTATAATTTAGATGACGTCTATAGTATAGATGACGTCTATAGTATAGATGACGTCTATAGTATAGATGACGTCTATAGTATAGATGACGTCTATAGTATAGATGACGTCTATAGTATAGATGACGTCTATAGTATAGATGACGTCTATAGTATAGATGACGTCTATAGTATAGATGACGTCTATAGTATAGATGACGTCTATAGTATAGATGACGTCTATAGTATAGATGACGTCTATAGTATAGTATATAGTTATATAATATACTATAGTATATAGATGACGACTTAAGTATAGATGACGTCTATAGTATAGATGACGTCTATAGTATAGATGACGTCTATAGTATAGATGACGTCTATAGTATAGATGACGTCTATAGTACAGATGACGTCTATAGTATAGATGACGTCTATAGTATAGATGACGTCTATAGTATAGATGACGTCTATAGTATAGATGACGTCTATAGTATAGATGACGTCTATAGTATAGTTGACGTCTATAGTATAGAAGACGACTAAAGTATAGATGACGTCTATAGTATAGACGACATCTATAGTATAGATGACGTCTATAGTATAGATGAGGTCTATAGTATAGATGACGTCTATACTATAGATGACGTCTATAATTTAGATGACGTCTATAGTATAGATGACGTCTATAGTATTGATGACGCCTATAGTATAGATGAAGTCTAAAGTTTAGATGACGTCTATAGTATAGATGACGTCTATAGTATAGATGACGTCTATAGTATAGATGGCGTCTATAGTATAGATGACGTCTATAGTATAGATGACGTCTATAGTATAGATGACGTCTATAGTATAGATGGCGTCTATAGTATAGATGACGTCTATAGTATAGAAGACGACTAAAGTATAGATGACGTCTATAGTATAGACGACATCTATAGTATAGATGACGTCTATAGTATAGATGACATCTATAGTATAGATGACGTCTATAGTATAGATGACGTCTATAGTATAGCTGACGTCTATAGTATAGATGACGTCTATAGTATAGATGACGTCTATAGTATAGATGACGTCTATAGTATAGATGACGTCTATAGTATAGATGACGTCTATAGTATAGATGACGTCTATAGTATAGATGACGTCTATAGTATAGATGACGTCTATAGTATAGATGACGTCTATAGTATAGATGAGGTCTATAGTATAGATGAGGTCTATAGTATAGATGACGTCTATAGTATAGATGACGTCTATTGTATAGATGACGTATATTGTATAGATGACGTCTATAGTATAGATGACGTCTATAGCATAGATGACGTCTATAGTATAGATGACGTCTATAGTATAGATGACGTCTATAGTATAGATGACGTCTATAGTATAGATGACGTCTATAGTATAGATGAGGTCTATAGTATAGATGACGTCTATAGTATAGATGACGTCTATTGTATAGATGACGTATATTGTATAGATGACGTCTATAGTATAGATGACGTCTATAGTATAGATGACGTCTATAGTATAGATGACGTCTATAGTATAGATGACGTCTATAGTATAGATGACGTCTATAGTATAGATGACGTCTATAGTATAGATGACGTCTATAGTATAGATGACGTCTATAGTATAGATGACGTCTATAGTATAGATGACGTCTATAGTATAGATGACGTCTATAGTATAGATGACGTCTATAGTATAGATGACGTCTATAGTATAGATGAAGTCTATAGTATAGATGACGTCTATAGTATAGATGACGTCTATAGTATAGATGACGTCTATAGTATAGATGACGTCTATATAGTATAGATGACGTCTATAGTATAGATGACGTCTATAGTATAGATGACGTCTATAGTATAGATGACGTCTATAGTATAGATGACGTCTATAGTATAGATGACGTCTATATTAGAGATGACGTCTATAGTATAGATGACGTCTATAGTATAGGTGACGTCTACAGTATAGATGACGTCTATAGTATAGATGACGTCTATAGTAAAGATGATGTCTATAGTAAAGATGACGTCTATAGTATAGATGACGTCTATAGTATAGATGACGTCTATAGTAAAGATGACGTCTATAGTATAGATGACGTCTATAGTATAGATGACGTCTATAGTATAGATGACGTCTATAGTATAGATGGCGTCTATAGTAAAGATGACGTCTTTAGTATAGGTGACGTCTACAGTATAGATGACGTCTATAGTATAGATGACGTCTATAGTATAAATGAGGTCTATAGTATCAATGATGTCTATAGTATAGATGACGTTTATAGTATAGATGACGTCTATAGTATAGATGAGGTCTATAGTATAGATGAGGTCTATAGTATAGATGACGTCTATAGTATAGATGACGTCTATAGTATAGATGAGGTCTTTAGTATAGATGACGTCTATAGTATAGATGACGTTTATAGTATAGATGACGTTTATAGTATTGATGACGTCTATAGTATTGATGACGCCTATAGTATAGATGAAGTCTATAGTATAGATGAGGTCTATAGTATTGATGACGTCTATAGTATAGATGACGTCTATAGTATAGATGAGGTCTATAGTATAGATGACGTCTATAGTATAGATGACGTTTATAGTATAGATGACGTTTATAGTATTGATGACGTCTATAGTATTGATGACGTCTATAGTATTGATGACGTCTATAGTATCGATGACGTCTATAGTATTGATGACGTCTATATTATTGATGATGTCTATAGTATAGATGACGTCTATAGTATAGATGACGTCTATACTATAGATGACGTCTATAATTTAGATGACGTCTATAGTATAGATGACGTCTCTAGTATAGATGACGTCTATAGTATAGATGACGTCTATAGTATAGATGACGTCTATAGTATAGATGACGTCTATAGTATAGATGACGTCTATAGTATAGATGACGTCTATAGTATAGATGACGTCTATAGTATAGATGACGTCTATAGTATAGATGACGTCTATAGTATAGATGACGTCTATAGTATAGATGACGTCTATAGTATAGATGACGTCTAAAGTATAGATGACGTCTATAGTATAGATGACGTCTATATTATAGATGACGTCTATAGTATAGATGACGTCTATAGTATAGATGACGTCTATAGTATAGTATATAGATATATACTATAGTATAGTATATAGATATATACTATAGTATAGTATATAGATATATACTATAGTATAGTATATAGATATATACTATACTATAGTATATAGATGACGACTTAAGTATAGATGACGTCTATAGTATAGATGACATCTATAGTATAGATGACGTCTATAGTATAGATGACGTCTATAGTATAGATAACGTCTATAGTATAGATGACGTCTATAGTACAGATTACGTCTATAGTATAGATGACGTCTATAGTACAGATGACGTCTATAGTATAGATGACGTCTATAGTATAGATGACGTCTATAGTATAGATGACGTCTATAGTATAGATGACGTCTATAGTATAGATGACGTCTATAGTATAGATGACGTCTATAGTATAGATGACGTCTATAGTATAGTTGACGTCTATAGTATAGAAGACGACTAAAGTATAGATGACGTCTATAGTATAGACGACATCTATAGTATAGATGACGTCTATAGTGTAGATGATGTCTATAGTATAGATGACGTCTATAGTATAGATGACGTCTATAGTATAGATGAGGTCTATAGTATAGATGGCGTCTATAGTATAGATGACGTTTATAGTATAGATGACGTTTATAGTATTGATGACGTCTATAGTATTGATGACGTCTATAGTATTGATGACGTCTATAGTATTGATGACGTCTATAGTATTGATGACGTCTATAGTATTGATGACGTCTATAGTATAGATGACGTCTTTAGTATAGATGACGTCTATAGTATAGATGAGGTCTATAGTATAGATGACGTCTATAGTATAGATGACGTTTATAGTATTGATGACGTCTATAGTATTGATGACGTCTATAGTATTGATGACGTCTATAGTATTGATGACGTCTATAGTATTGATGACGTCTATAGTATTGATGATGTCTATAGTATAGATGACGTCTATAGTATAGATGACGTCTATAGCATAGATGACGTCTATACTATAGATGACGTCTATAATTTAGATGACGTCTATAGTATAGATGACGTCTATAGTATAGATGACGTCTATAGTATAGATGACGTCTATAGTATAGATGACGTCTATAGTATAGATGACGTCTATAGTATAGATGACGTCTATAGTATAGATGACGTCTATAGTATAGATGACGTCTATAGTATAGATGACGTCTATAGTATAGATGACGTCTATAGTATAGATGACGTCTATAGTATAGATGACGTCTATAGTATAGATAAAGTTTATAGTATAGATGACGTCTATAGTATAGATGACGTCTATAGTATAGATGACGTCTATAGTATAGATGACGTCTATAGTATAGATGACGTCTATAGTATAGATGACGTCTATAGTATGGATGACGTCTATAGTATAGATGACGTCTATATTATAGATGACGTTTATAGTATAGATGACGTCTATATTATAGATGACGTCTATAGTATAGATGACGTCTATAGTATTGATGACGCCTATAGTATAGATGAAGTCTATAGTACGAGTATAGATGAGGTCTTTAGTATAGATGACGTCTATAGTATAGATGACGTCTATAGTAAAGATGAGGTCTATAGTATAGATGACGTCTATAGTATAGATGACGTCTATAGTATAGATTACGTCTATAGTATAGATGACGTCTATAGTATAGATGACGTCTATAGTATAGATGACGTCTATAGTATAGATGACGTCTATAATATAGATGACGTCTATAGTATAGATGACGTCTATAGTATAGATGACGTCTATAGTATAGATGACGTCTATATTATAGATGACGTTTATAGTATAGATGACGTCTATATTATAGATGACGTCTATAGTATAGATGACGTCTATAGTATAGATGACGTTTATAGTATAGATGACGTTTATAGTATTGATGACGTCTATAGTATTGATGACGCCTATAGTATAGATGAAGTCTATAGTATAGATGAGGTCTATAGTATAGATGACGTCTATAGTATAGATGACGTCTATAGTATAGATGAGGTCTATAGTATAGATGACGTCTATAGTGTAGATGACGTTTAAAGTATAGATGACGTTTATAGTATTGATGACGTCTATAGTATTGATGACGTCTATAGTATTGATGACGTCTATAGTATTGATGACGTCTATAGTATTGATGACGTCTATAGTATTGATGATGTCTATAGTATAGATGACGTCTATAGTATAGATGACGTCTATACTATAGATGACGTCTATAATTTAGATGACGTCTATAGTATAGATGACGTCTATAGTATAGATGACGTCTATAGTATAGATGACGTCTATAGTATAGATGACGTCTATAGTATAGATGACGTCTATAGTATAGATGACGTCTATAGTATAGATGACGTCTATAGTATAGATGAGGTCTATAGTATAGATGACGTCTATAGTATAGATGACGTCTATAGTATAGATGACGTCTATAGTATAGATGACGTCTATAGTATAGATGACGTCTATAGTATAGATGACGTCTATAGTATAGATGACGTCTATAGTATAGATGACGTCTATAGTATAGATGACGTCTATAGAATAGATGACGTCTATAGTATAGTATATAGATATATACTATACTATAGTATATAGATGACGACTTAAGTATAGATGACGTCTATAGTATAGATGACGTCTATAGTATAGATGACGTCTATAGTATAGATGACGTCTATAGTACACATGACGTCTATAGTATAGATGACGTCTATAGTATAGATGACGTCTATAGTATAGATGACGTCTATAGTATAGATGACGTCTATAGTATAGTTGACGTCTATAGTATAGAAGACGACTAAAGTATAGATGACGTCTATAGTATAGACGACATCTATAGTATAGATGACGTCTATAGTATAGATGACGTCTATAGTATAGATGACGTCTATAGTATAGATGAGGTCTATAGTATAGATGACGTCTATAGTATAGATGACGTTTATAGTATAGATGACGTTTATAGTATTGATGACGTCTATAGTATTGATGACGTCTATAGTATTGATGACGTCTATAGTATTGATGACGTCTATAGTATTGATGACGTCTATAGTATTGATGACGTCTATAGTATTGATGATGTCTATAGTATAGATGACGTCTATAGTATAGATGACGTCTATACTATAGATGACGTCTATACTATAGATGACGTCTATAATTTAGATGACGTCTAAAGTATAGATGACGTCTATAGTATAGATGACGTCTATAGTATAGATGACGTCTATAGTATAGATGACGTCTATAGTATAGATGACGTCTATAGTATAGATGACGTCTATAGTATAGATGACGTCTATAGTATAGATGACGTTTATAGTATAGATGACGTTTATAGTATTGATGACGTCTATAGTATTGATGACGCCAATAGTAAAGATGAAGTCTAAAGTTTAGATGACGTCTATAGTATAGATGACGTATATAGTATAGATGACGTCTATAGTATAGATGACGTATATAGTATAGATGACGTCTATAGTATAGATGACGTCTATAGTATAGTTGACGTCTATAGTATAGAAGACGACTAAAGTATAGATGACGTCTATAGTATAGACGACATCTATAGTATAGATGACGCCTATAGTATAGATGACGTCTATAGTATAGATGACGTCTATAGTATAGATGACGTCTATAGTATAGATGACGTCTATAGTATAGATGACGTCTATAGTATAGATGACGTCTATAGTATAGATGACGTCTATAGTATAGATGACGTCTATAGTATAGATGACGTCTATAGTATAGATGAGGTCTATAGTATAGATGAGGTCTATAGTATAGATGAAGTCTATAGTAAAGATGACGTCTATTGTATAGATGACGTATATTGTATAGATGACGTCTATAGCATAGATGACGTCTATAGTATAGATGACGTCTATAGTATAGATGACGTCTATAGTATAGATGACGTCTATAGTATAGATGACGTCTATAGTATAGATGACGTCTATAGTATAGATGACGTCTATAGTATAGATGACGTCTATAGTATAGATGACGTCTATAGTTTAGATGACGTCTATAGTATAGATGACGTCTATAGTATAGATGACGTCTATAGTATAGATGACGTCTATAGTATAGATGACGTCTATAGTATAGATGACGTCTATAGTATAGATGACGTCTATAGTATAGATGACGTTTATAGTATAGATGTCGTCTATAGTATAGATGACGCCTATAGTATAGATGACGTCTATAGTATAGATGACGTCTATAGTATAGATGACGTCTATAGTATAGATGACGTCTATAGTATAGATGACGTCTATAGTATAGATGACGTCTATAGTATAGATGACGTCTATAGTATAGATGACGTCTATAGTATAGATGACGTCTATATTATAGATGACGTTTATAGTATAGATGACGTCTATAGTATAGATGACGTCTATAGTATAGGTGACGTCTACAGTATAGATGACGTCTATAGTATAGATGACGTCTATAGTAAAGATGATGTCTATAGTAAAGATGACGTCTTTAGTATAGATGACGTCTATAGTATAGATGACGTCTATAGTAAAGATGACGTCTATAGTATAGATGGCGTCTATAGTAAAGATGACGTCTTTAGTATAGGTGACGTCTTCAGTATAGATGTAGTCTATAGTATAGATGACGTCTATAGTATAAATGAGGTCTATAGTATAGATGACGTCTATAGTATAGATGACGTCTATAGTATAGATGACGTCTATAGTATAGATGAGGTCTATAGTATAGATGAGGTCTACAGTATAGATGACGTCTATAGTATAGATGACGTCTATAGTATAGATGAGGTCTATAGTATAGATGACGTCTATAGTATAGATGACGTTTATAGTATAGATGACGTTTATAGTATTGATGACGTCTGTAGTATTGATGACGCCTATAGTATAGATGAAGTCTATAGTATAGATGAGGTCTATAGTATAGATGACGTCTATAGTATAGATGACGTCTATAGTATAGATGAGGTCTATAGTATAGATGACGCCTATAGTATAGATGACGTTTATAGTATAGATGACGTTTATAGTATAGATGACGTTTATAGTATTGATGACGTCTATAGTATTGATGACGTCTATAGTATTGATGACGTCTATAGTATTGATGACGTCTATAGTATTGATGACGTCTATAGTATTGATGATGTCTATAGTATAGATGACGTCTATAGTATAGATGACGTCTATACTATAGATGACGTCTATAATTTAGATGACGTCTATAGTATAGATGACGTCTATAGTATAGATGACGTCTATAGTATAGATGACGTCTATAGTATAGATGACGTCTATAGTATAGATGACGTCTATAGTATAGATGACGTCTATAGTATAGATGACGTCTATAGTATAGATGACGTCTATAGTATAGATGACGTCTATAGTATAGATGACGTATAGATGACGTCTATAGTATAGATGACGTCTATAGTATAGATGACGTCTATAGTATAGATGACGTCTATAGTATAGATGACGTCTATAGTACAGATGATGTCTATAGTATAGATGACGTCTATAGTATAGATGACGTCTATAGTATAGATGACGTCTATAGTATAGTATATAGATATATACTATACTATAGTATATAGATATATACTATACTATAGTATATAGATGACGACTTAAGTATAGATGACGTCTATAGTATAGACGACATCTATAGTATAGATGACGTCTATAGTATAGATGACATCTATAGTATAGATGACGTCTATAGTATAGATGACGTCTATAGTATAGATGACGTCTATAGTATAGATGACGTCTATAGTATAGATGACGTCTATAGTATAGATGAGGTCTATAGTATAGATGACGTCTATAGTATAGATGACGTTTATAGTATTGATGACGTCTATAGTATTGATGACGTCTATAGTATTGATGACGTCTATAGTATTGATGACGTCTATAGTATTGATGATGTCTATAGTATAGATGACGTCTATAGTATAGATGACGTCTATACTATAGATGACGTCTATACTATAGATGACGTCTATAATTTAGATGACGTCTAAAGTATAGATGACGTCTATAGTATAGATGACGTCTATAGTATAGATGACGTCTATAGTATAGATGACGTCTATAGTATAGATGACGTCTATAGTATAGATGACGTCTATAGTATAGATGACGTCTATAGTATAAATGACGTTTATAGTAAAGATGACGTTTATAGTATTGATGACGTCTATAGTATTGATGACGCCAATAGTAAAGATGAAGTCTAAAGTTTAGATGACGTCTATAGTATAGATGACGTATATAGTATAGATGACGTCTATAGTATAGATGACGTATATAGTATAGATGACGTCTATAGTATAGATGACGTCTATAGTATAGTTGACGTCTATAGTATAGAAGACGACTAAAGTATAGATGACGTCTATAGTATAGACGACATCTATAGTATAGATGACGTCTATAGTATAGATGACGTCTATAGTATAGATGACGTCTATAGTATAGATGACGTCTATAGTATAGATGACGTCTATAGTATAGATGACGTCTATAGTATAGATGACGTCTATAGTATAGATGACGTCTATAGTATAGATGACGTCTATAGTATAGATGACGTCTATAGTATAGATGACGTCTATAGTATAGATGAGGTCTATAGTATAGATGAGGTCTATAGTATAGATGAAGTCTATAGTAAAGATGACGTCTATTGTATAGATGACGTATATTGTATAGATGACGTCTATAGCATAGATGACGTCTATAGTATAGATGACGTCTATAGTATAGATGACGTCTATAGTATAGATGACGTCTATAGTATAGATGACGTCTATAGTATAGATGACGTCTATAGTATAGATGACGTCTATAGTATAGATGACGTCTATAGTATAGATGACGTCTATAGTATAGATGACGTCTATAGTATAGATGACGTCTATAGTATAGATGACGTCTATAGTATAGATGACGTCTATAGTATAGATGACGTCTATAGTATAGATGACGTCTATAGTATAGATGACGTCTATAGTATAGATGACGTTTATAGTATAGATGTCGTCTATAGTATAGATGACGCCTATAGTATAGATGACGTCTATAGTATAGATGACGTCTATAGTATAGATGACGTCTATAGTATAGATGACGTCTATAGTATAGATGACGTCTATAGTATAGATGACGTCTATAGTATAGATGACGTCTATAGTATAGATGACGTCTATAGTATAGATGACGTCTATATTATAGATGACGTTTATAGTATAGATGACGTCTATAGTATAGATGACGTCTATAGTATAGGTGACGTCTACAGTATAGATGACGTCTATAGTATAGATGACGTCTATAGTAAAGATGATGTCTATAGTAAAGATGACGTCTATAGTATAGATGACGTCTATAGTATAGATGACGTCTATAGTAAAGATGACGTCTATAGTATAGATGACGTCTATAGTATAGATGACGTCTATAGTATAGATGGCGTCTATAGTAAAGATGACGTCTTTAGTATAGGTGACGTCTTCAGTATAGATGTAGTCTATAGTATAGATGACGTCTATAGTATAAATGAGGTCTATAGTATAGATGACGTCTATAGTATAGATGACGTCTATAGTATAGATGACGTCTATAGTATAGATGAGGTCTATAGTATAGATGAGGTCTACAGTATAGATGACGTCTATAGTATAGATGACGTCTGTAGTATAGATGAGGTCTATAGTATAGATGACGTTTATAGTATAGATGACGTTTATAGTATAGATGACGTTTATAGTATAGATGACGTTTATAATATTGATGACGTCTGTAGTATTGATGACGCCTATAGTATAGATGAAGTCTATAGTATAGATGAGGTCTATAGTATAGATGACGTCTATAGTATAGATGACGTCTATAGTATAGATGAGGTCTATAGTATAGATGACGTCTATAGTATAGATGACGTTTATAGTATAGATGACGTTTATAGTATTGATGACGTCTATAGTATTGATGACGTCTATAGTATTGATGACGTCTATAGTATTGATGACGTCTATAGTATTGATGACGTCTATAGTATTGATGATGTCTATAGTATAGATGACGTCTATAGTATAGATGACGTCTATACTATAGATGACGTCTATAATTTAGATGACGTCTATAGTATAGATGACGTCTATAGTATAGATGACGTCTATAGTATAGATGACGTCTATAGTATAGATGACGTCTATAGTATAGATGACGTCTATAGTATAGATGACGTCTATAGTATAGATGACGTCTATAGTATAGATGACGTCTATAGTATAGATGACGTCTATAGTATAGATGACGTCTATAGTACAGATGATGTCTATAGTATAGATGACGTCTATAGTATAGATGACGTCTATAGTATAGATGACGTCTATAGTATAGATGACGTCTATAGTATAGTATATAGATATATACTATACTATAGTATATAGATATATACTATTGATGACGTCTATAGTATTGATGACGTCTATAGTATTGATGACGTCTATAGTATTGATGATGTCTATAGTATAGATGACGTCTATAGTATAGATGACGTCTATACTATAGATGACGTCTATAATTTAGATGACGTCTATAGTATAGATGACGTCTATAGTATAGATGACGTCTATAGTATAGATGACGTCTATAGTATAGATGACGTCTATAGTATAGATGACGTCTATAGTATAGATGACGTCTATAGTATAGATGACGTCTATAGTATAGATGACGTCTATAGTATAGATGACGTCTATAGTATAGATGACGTCTATAGTATAGATGACGTCTATAGTATAGATGACGTCTATAGTATAGATGACGTCTATAGTACAGATGATGTCTATAGTATAGATGACGTCTATAGTATAGATGACGTCTATAGTATAGATGACGTCTAAAGTATAGATGACGTCTATAGTATAGTATATAGATATATACTATACTATAGTATATAGATATATACTATACTATAGTATATAGATATATACTATACTATAGTATATAGATATATACTATACTATAGTATATAGATATATACTATACTATAGTATATAGATATATACTATACTATAGTATATAGATGACGACTTAAGTATAGATGACGTCTATAGTATAGACGACATCTATAGTATAGATGACGTCTATAGTATAGATGACGTCTATAGTATAGATGATGTCTATAGTATAGATGACGTCTATAGTATAGATGACGTCTATAGTATAGATGACGTCTATAGTATAGATGACGTCTATAGTATAGATGACGTCTATAGTATAGATGACGTCTATAGTATAGATGACGTCTATAGTATAGATGACGTCTATAGTACAGATGACGTCTATAGTATAGAGACGTCTATAGTATAGATGACGTCTATAGTATAGATGACGTCTATAGTATAGATGACGTCTATAGTATAGTTGACGTCTATAGTATAGAAGACGACTAAAGTATAGATGACGTCTATAGTATAGACGACATCTATAGTATAGATGACGTCTTTAGTATAGATGACGTCTATAGTATAGATGAAATCTATAGTATAGATGACGTCTATAGTATAGATGACGTCTATAGTATAGATGACGTCTATAGTATAGATGAGGTCTATAGTATAGATGACGTCTATAGTATAGATGAGGTCTATAGTATAGATGACGTCTATAGCATAGATGACGTCTATGGTATAGATGACGTTTATAGTATTGATGACGTTTATAGTATTGATGACGTCTATAGTATTGATGACGTCTATAGTATTGATGACGTCTATAGTATAGATGACGTCTATAGTATAAATGAGGTCTATAGTATAGATAAGGTCTATAGTATAGATGACGTCTATAGTATAGATGACATCTATAGTATAGATGAGGTCTATAGTATAGATGAGGTCTATAGTATAGATGAGGTCTATAGTATAGATGACGTCTATAGTATAGATGAGGTCTATAGTATAGATGACGTCTATAGTATAGATGACGTTTATAGTATAGATGACGTTTATAGTATAGATGACGTTTATAGTATTGATGACGTCTATAGTATTGATGACGCCTATAGTATAAATGAAGTCTAAAGTTTAGATGACGTCTATAGTATAGATGACGTCTATAGTATAGATGACGTCTATAGTATAGATGACGTCTATAGTATAGATGACGTCTATAGTATAGATGACGTCTATAGTATAGATGACGTCTATAGTATAGATGACGTCTATAGTATAGTTGACGTCTATAGTATAGAAGACGACTAAAGTATAGATGACGTCTATAGTATAGACGACATCTATCGTATAGATGACGTCTATAGTATAGATGACGTCTATAGTATAGATGACGTCTATAGTATAGATGACGTCTATAGTATAGATGACGTCTATAGTATAGATGACGTCTATAGTATAGATGACGTCTATAGTATAGATGACGTCTATAGTATAGATGACGTCTATAGTATAGATGACGTCTATAGTATAGATGACGTCTATAGTATAGATGACGTCTATAGTATAGATGAGGTCTATAGTATAGATGAGGTCTATAGTATAGATGACGTCTATAGTATAGATGACGTCTATTGTATAGATGACGTATATTGTATAGATGACGTCTATAGTATAGATGACGTCTATAGCATAGATGACGTCTATAGTATAGATGACGTCTATAGTATAGATGACGTCTATAGTATAGATGACGTCTATAGTATAGATGACGTCTATAGTATAGATGACGTCTATAGTATAGATGACGTCTATAGTATAGATGACGTCTATAGTATAGATGACGTCTATAGTATAGATGACGTCTATAGTATAGATGACGTCTATATTATAGATGACGTTTATAGTATAGATGACGTCTATATTATAGATGACGTCTATATTATAGATGACGTCTATAGTATAGATGACGTCTATAGTATAGATGACGTCTATATTATAGGTGACGTCTACAGTATAGATGACGTCTATAGTAAAGATGATGTCTATAGTAAAGATGACGTCTATAGTATAGATGACGTCTATAGTATAGATGACGTCTATAGTAAAGATGACGTCTATAGTATAGATGACGTCTATAGTATAGATGATGTCTGTAGTATAGATGACGTCTATAGTAAAGATGACGTCTATAGTATTGATGATGTCTATAGTATAGATGACGTCTATAGTATAGATGACGTCTATACTATAGATGACGTCTATAATTTAGATGACGTCTATAGTATAGATGACGTCTATAGTATAGATGACGTCTATAGTATAGATGACGTCTATAGTATAGATGACGTCTATAGTATAGATGACGTCTATAGTATAGATGACGTCTATAGTATAGATGACGTCTATAGTATAGATGAGGTCTATAGTATAGATGACGTCTATAGTATAGATGACGTTTATAGTATAGATGACGTTTATAGTATTGATGACGTCTATAGTATTGATGACGTCTATAGTATTGATGACGTCTATAGTATTGATGACGTCTATAGTATTGATGATGTCTATAGTATAGATGACGTCTATAGTATAGATGACGTCTATACTATAGATGACGTCTATAGTATAGATGACGTCTATAGTATAGATGACGTCTATAGTATAGATGACGTCTATAGTATAGATGACGTCTATAGTATAGATGACGTCTAGAGTATAGATGACGTCTATAGTATAGATGACGTCTATAGTATAGATGACGTCTATAGTATAGATGACGTCTATAGTATAGATGACGTCTATAGTATAGTATATAGATATATACTATACTATAGTATATAGATATATACTATACTATAGTATATAGATATATACTATACTATAGTATATAGATATATACTATACTATAGTATATAGATGACGACTTAAGTATAGATGACGTCTATAGTATAGACGACATATATAGTATAGATGACGTCTATAGTATAGATGACGTCTATAGTATAGATAACGTCTATAGTATAGATGACGTCTATAGTACAGATGACGTCTATAGTATAGATGACGTCTATAGTATAGATGACGTCTATAGTATAGATGACGTCTATAGTATAGATGACGTCTATAGTATAGTTGACGTCTATATTATAGAAGACGACTTAAGTATAGATGACGTCTATAGTATAGACGACATCTATAGTATAGATGACGTCTATAGTATAGATGACGTCTATAGTATAGATGACGTCTATAGTATAGATGAGGTCTATAGTATAGATGACGTCTATAGTATAGATGACGTTTATAGTATAGATGACGTTTATAGTATTGATGACGTCTATAGTATTGATGACGTCTATAGTATTGATGACGTCTATAGTATTGATGACGTCTATAGTACTGATGACGTCTATAGTATTGATGATGTCTATAGTATAGATGACGTCTTTAGTATAGATGACGTCTATACTATAGGTGACGTCTATAATTTAGATGACGTCTATAGTATAGATGACGTCTATAGTATAGATGACGTCTATAGTATAGATGACGTCTATAGTATAGATGACGTCTATAGTATAGATGACGTCTATAGTATAGATGACGTCTATAGTATAGATGACTTCTATAGTATAGATGACGTCTATAGTATAGATAACGTCTATAGTATAGATGACGTCTATAGTATAGATGACGTCTATAGTATAGATGACGTCTATAGTATAGATGAGGTCTATAGTATAGATGACGTCTATAGTATAGATGAGGTCTATAGTATAGATGAGGTCTTTAGTATAGATGAGGTCTATAGTATAGATGACGTCTATAGTATAGATGAGGTCTATAGTATAGATGACGTCTATAGCATAGATGACGTCTATGGTATAGATGACGTTTATAGTATTGATGACGTTTATAGTATTGATGACGTCTATAGTATTGATAACGTCTATAGTATTGATGACGTCTATAGTATAGATGACGTCTATAGTATAAATGAGGTCTATAGTATAGATGAGGTCTATAGTATAGATGACGTCTATAGTATAGATGAGGTCTATAGTATAGATGAGGTCTATAGTATAGATGACGTCTATAGTATAGATGACGTCTATAGTATAGATGAGGTCTATAGTATAGATGAGGTCTATAGTATAGATGACGTCTATAGTATAGATGACGTTTATAGTATAGATGACGTTTATAGTATTGATGACGTCTATAGTATTGATGACGCCTATAGTATAGATGAAGTCTAAAGTTTAGATGACGTCTATAGTATAGATGACGTCTATAGTATAGATGACGTCTATAGTATAGATGACGTCTATAGTATAGATGACGTTTATAGTATAGATGACGTTTATAGTATAGATGATGTCTATAGTATAGAAGACGACTAAAGTATAGATGACGTCTATAGTATAGACGACATCTATAGTATAGATGACGTCTATAGTATAGATGACATCTATAGTATAGATGACATCTATAGTATAGATGACGTCTATAGTATAGATGATGTCTATAGTATAGATGACGTCTATAGTATAGATGACGTCTATTGTATAGATGACGTATATTGTATAGATGACGTCTATAGTATAGATGACGTCTATAGCATAGATGACGTCTATAGTATAGATGACGTCTATAGTATAGATGACGTCTATAGTATAGATGACGTCTATAGTATAGATGACGTCTATAGTATAGATGACGTCTATAGTATAGATGACGTCTATAGTATAGATGACGTCTATAGTATAGATGACGTCTATAGTATAGATGACGTCTATAGTATAGATGACGTCTATAGTATAGATGACGTCTATAGTATAGATGACGTCTATAGTATAGATGACGTCTATAGTATAGATGACGTCTATAGTATAGATGAGGTCTATAGTATAGATGAGGTCTATAGTATAGATGACGTCTATAGTATAGATGACGTCTATTGTATAGATGACGTATATTGTATAGATGACGTCTATAGTATAGATGACGTCTATAGTATAGATGACGTCTATAGTATAGATGACGTCTATAGTATAGATGACGTCTATAGTATAGATGACGTCTATAGTATAGATGACGTCTATAGTATAGATGACGTCTATAGTATAGATGACGTCTATAGTATAGATGACGTCTATAGTATAGATGACGTCTATAGTATAGATGACGTCTATAGTATAGATGACGTCTATAGTATAGATGACGTCTATAGTATAGATGACGTCTATAGTATAGATGACGTCTATAGTATAGATGACGTCTATAGTATAGATGACGTCTATAGTATAGATGACGTCTATAGTATAGATGACGTCTATAATATAGATGACGTCTATAGCATAGATGACGTCTATAGTATAGATGACGTCTATAGTATAGATGAAGTCTATAGTATAGATGACGTCTATAGTATAGATGACGTCTATAGTATAGATGACGTCTATAGTATAGATGACGTCTATAGTATAGATGACGTCTATAGTATAGATGACGTCTATATTATAGATGACGTTTATAGTATAGATGACGTCTATATTATAGACGACGTCTATAGTATAGATGACGTCTATAGTATAGGTGACGTCTATAGTATAGGTGACGTCTATAGTATAGATGACGTCTATAGTAAAAATGATGTCTATAGTAAAGATGACGTCTATAGTATAGATGACGTCTATAGTATAGATGACGTCTATAGTAAAGATGACGTCTATAGTATAGATGACGTCTATAGTATAGATGACGTCTATAGTATAGATGGCGTCTATAGTAAAGATGACGTCTTTAGTATAGGTGACGTCTACAGTATAGATGACGTCTATAGTATAGATGACGTCTATAGTAAAGATGATGTCTATAGTATAGATGACGTCTATAGTAAAGATGACGTCTATAGTATAGATGACGTCTATAGTATAGATGACGTCTATAGTAAAGATGACGTCTATAGTATAGATGACGTCTATAGTATAGATGACGTCTATAGTATAGATGGCGTCTATAGTAAAGATGACGTCTTTAGTATAGATGACGTCTATAGTATAAATGAGGTCTATAGTAAAGATGATGTCTGTAGTATAGATGACGTCTATAGTAAAGATGACGTCTATAGTATAGATGACGTCTATAGTAAAGATGACGTCTATAGTAAAGATGATGTCTATAGTATAGATAACGTCTATAGTAAAGATGACGTCTATAGTATAGATGACGTCTATAGTAAAGATGACGTCTATAGTATAGATGACGTCTATAGTATAGATGACGTCTATAGTATGGATGACGTCTATAGTATAGATGACGTCTATAGTATAGATGACGTCTATAGTATAGATGACGTCTATAGTATAGATGACGTCTATAGTATAGATGACGTCTATAGTATAGATGACGTCTATAGTATAGATGACGTCTTTAGTATTGATGACGTCTATAGTATTAATGACGTCTATAGTATAAATGACGTCTATAGTATAGATGGCGTCTATAGTATAGATGGCGTCTATAGTATAGATGACGTCTATAGTATAGATGGCGTCTATATTATAGATGACGTCTATAGTATAGATGACGTCTATAGTATAAATGAGGTCTATAGTATAGATGACGTCTATAGTATAGATGAGGTCTATAGTATAGATGACTTCTATAGCAAAAATGACGTCTATAGCATAGATGACGTTTATAGTATAGATGACGTCTATAGTATAGATGACGTCTATAGTATAGATGACGTCTATAGTATAGATGACGTCTATAGTATAGATGACGTCTATAGAATAGATGACGTCTATAGTATAGATGACGTCTATAGTATAGATGACGTCTATAGTATAGATGACGTCTATAGTATAGATGACGCCTATAGTATAGATGACGTCTATAGTATAGATGACGTCTATAGTATAGGTGACGTCTATAGTATAGATGACGTCTATAGTAAAGATGACGTCTATAGTATAGATGACGTCTGTAGTATAGATGAGGTCTATAGTATAGATGAGGTCTTTAGTATAGATGAGGTCTATAGTATAGATGACGTCTATAGTATAGATGAGGTCTATAGTATAGATGACGTCTATAGCATAGATGACGTCTATGGTATAGATGACGCTTATAGTATTGATGACGTTTATAGTATTGATGACGTCTATTTTTTTGATGACGTCTATAGTATTGATGACGTCTATAGTATAGATGACGTCTATAGTATAAATGAGGTCTATAGTACAGATGAGGTCTATAGTATAGATGACGTCTATAGTATAGATGACGTCTATAGTATAGATGAGGTCTATAGTATAGATGAGGTCTATATTATAGATGACGTCTATAGTATAGATGACGTCTATAGTATAGATGACGTCTATAGTATAGATGACGTTTATAGTATAGATGACGTTTATAGTATTGATGACGTCTATAGTATTGATGACGCCTATAGTATAGATGAAGTCTAAAGTTTAGATGACGTCTATAGTATAGATGGCGTCTATAGTATAGATGACGTCTATAGTATAGATGACGTCTATAGTATAGATGACGTCTATAGTATAGATGACGTCTATAGTATAGATGACGTCTATAGTATAGTTGACGTCTATAGTATAGAAGACGACTAAAGTATAGATGACGTCTATAGTATAGACGACATCTATAGTATAGATGACGTCTATAGTATAGATGACGTCTATAGTATAGATGACGTCTATAGTATAGATGACGTCTATAGTATAGATGACGTCTATAGTATAGATGACGTCTATAGTATAGATGACGTCTATAGTATAGATGACGTCTATAGTATAGATGACGTCTATAGTATAGATGACGTCTATAGTATAGATGACGTCTATAGTATAGATGACGTCTATAGTATAGATGAGGTCTATAGTATAGATGACGTCTATAGTATAGATGACGTATATTGTATAGATGACGTCTATAGTATAGATGACGTCTATAGTATAGATGACGTCTATAGTATAGATGACGTCTATAGTATAGTTGACGTCTATAGTATAGAAGACGACTAAAGTATAGATGACGTCTATAGTATAGACGACATCTATAGTATAGATGACGTCTATAGTATAGATGACGTCTATAGTATAGATGACGTCTATAGTATAGATGACGTCTATAGTATAGATGAAGTCTAAAGTTTAGATGACGTCTATAGTATAGATGACGTCTATAGTATAGATGACGTCTATAGTATAGATGACGTCTATAGTATAGATGACGTCTATAGTATAGATGACGTCTATAGTATAGATGAGGTCTATAGTATAGATGAGGTCTATATTATAGATGACGTCTATAGTATAGATGACGTCTATAGTATAGATGACGTCTATAGTATAGATGACGTCTATAGTATAGATGACGTCTATAGTATAGATGAGGTCTATAGTATAGATGAGGTCTATAGTATAGATGACGTCTATAGTATAGATGACGTCTATTGTATAGATGACGTATATTGTATAGATGACGTCTATAGTATAGATGACGTCTATAGTATAGATGACGTCTATAGTATAGATGACGTCTATAGTATAGTTGACGTCTATAGTATAGAAGACGACTAAAGTATAGATGACGTCTATAGTATAGACGACATCTATAGTATAGATGACGTCTATAGTATAGATGACGTCTATAGTATAGATGACGTCTATAGTATAGATGACGTCTATAGTATAGATGAAGTCTAAAGTTTAGATGACGTCTATAGTATAGATGACGTCTATAGTATAGATGACGTCTATAGTATAGATGACGTCTATAGTATAGATGACGTCTATAGTATAGATGAGGTCTATAGTATAGATGAGGTCTATAGTATAGATGACGTCTATAGTATAGATGACGTCTATTGTATAGATGACGTATATTGTATAGATGACGTCTATAGTATAGATGACGTCTATAGTATAGATGACGTCTATAGTATAGATGACGTCTATAGTATAGTTGACGTCTATAGTATAGATGACGTCTATAGTATAGATGACGTCTATAGTATAGATGACGTCTATATTATAGATGACGTCTATAGTATAGATGACGTCTATAGTATAGATGGCGTCTATAGTATAGATGACGTCTATAGTATAGATGGCGTCTATAGTAAAGATTACGTCTTTAGTATAGGTGACGTCTACAGTATAGATGACGTCTATAGTATAGATGACGTCTATAGTAAAGATGATGTCTATAGTATAGATGACGTCTATAGTATAGATGACGTCTATAGTATAGATGACGTCTACAGTAAAGATGACGTCTATAGTATAGATGACGTCTATAGTATAGATGGCGTCTATAGTATAGATGACGTCTATAGTATAGATGACGTCTATAGTATAAATGACGTCTATAGTATAAATGACGTCTATGGTATAGATGGCGTCTATAGTATAGATGGCGTCTATAGTATAGATGACGTCTATAGTATAGACGACATCTATAGTATAGATGACGTCTATAGTATAGATGACGTCTATAGTATAGATGACGTCTATAGTATAGATGACGTCTATAGTAAAGATGACGTCTATAGTATAGATGACGTCTATAGTATAGATGACGTCTATAGTAAAGATGACGTCTATAGTATAGATGACGTCTATAGTATGGATGACGTCTATAGTATAGATGACGTCTATAGTATAGATGACGTCTATAGTATAGATGACGTCTATAGTATAGATGACGTCTATAGTATAGATGACGTCTATTGTATAGATGACGTCTATAGTATAGAACACGACTAAAGTATAGATGACGTCTATAGTATAGACGACATCTATAGTATAGATGACGTCTATAGTATAGATGACGTCTATAGTATAGATGACGTCTATAGTAAAGATGACGTCTATAGTATAGATGACGTCTATAGTATAGATGACGTCTATAGTAAAGATGACGTCTATAGTATAGATGACGTCTATAGTATAGATGACGTCTATAGTATGGATGACGTCTATAGTATAGATGACGTCTATAGTATAAATGACGTCTATAGTATAGATGGCGTCTATAGTATAGATGGCGGCTATAGTATAGATGACGTCTATAGTATAGATGGCGTCTATATTATAGATGACGTCTATAGTATAGATGACGTCTATAGTATAGATGACGTCTATAGTATAGGTGACGTCTATAGTATAGATGACGTCTATAGTATAGATGAGGTCTATAGTATAGATGAGGTCTTTAGTATAGATGAGGTCTATAGTATAGATGACGTCTATAGTATAGATGAGGTCTATAGTATAGATGACGTCTATAGTATAGATGACGTCTATAGTATAGATGACGTCTATAGTATAGATGGCGTCTATAGTAAAGATGACGTCTTTAGTATAGGTGACGTCTACAGTATAGATGACGTCTATAGTATAGATGACGTCTATAGTAAAGATGATGTCTATAGTATAGATGACGTCTATAGTAAAGATGACGTCTATAGTATAGATGACGTCTATAGTATAGATGACGTCTATAGTAAAGATGACGTCTATAGTATAGATGACGTCTATAGTATAGATGACGTCTATAGTATAGATGGCGTCTATAGTAAAGATGACGTCTTTAGTATAGATGACGTCTATAGTATAAATGAGGTCTATAGTAAAGATGATGCCTGTAGTATAGATGACGTCTATAGTAAAGATGACGTCTATAGTATTGATGATGTCTATAGTATAGATGACGTCTATAGTATAGATGACGTCTATACTATAGATGACGTCTATAATTTAGATGACGTCTATAGTATAGATGACGTCTATAGTATAGATGACGTCTATAGTATAGATGACGTCTATAGTATAGATGACGTCTATAGTATAGATGACGTCTATAGTATAGATGACGTCTATAGTATAGATGACGTCTATAGTATAGATGACGTCTATAGTATAGATGACGTTTATAGTATTGATGACGTCTACAGTATTGATGACGTCTATAGTATTGATGACGTCTATAGTATAGATGACGTCTATAGTATAGATGACGTCTATAGTATAGATGACGTCTATAGTATAGATGACGTCTATAGTATAGATGACGTCTATAGTATAGATGACGTCTATAGTAAAGATGACGTCTATAGTATAGATGACGTCTATAGTATAGATGACGTCTATAGTATAGATGACGTCTATAGTATTGATGACGTCTATATTATAGATGACGTCTATAGCATAGATGACGTCTATAGTATAGATGACGTCTATAGTATAGATGACGTCTATAGTATAGATGACGTCTATAGTATAGATGACGTCTATAGTATAGATGACGTCTATAGTATAGATGACGTCTATAGTATAGATGACGTCTATTGAATAGATGACGTCTATAGTATAGATGCTGTCCATAGTAAAGATGACGTCTATAGTATAGATGACGTCTATTGCAGAGATGACGTCTATAGTATAGATGACGTCTATAGTATAGATGACGTCTATAGTATAGATGACGTCTATAGTATAGATGACGTCTATAGTATAGAAGACGTCTATAGTATAGATGACGTCTATTGCAGAGATGACGTCTATAGTATAGGTGACGTCTATAGTATAGATGACGTCTATAGATGACGTCTATAGTATAGATGACGTCTATAGTATAGATGACGTCTATAGTATAGATGACGTCTATAGTATAGATGACGTCTATAGTATAGATGACGTCTATAGTATAGATGACGTCTATAGATGACGTCTATAGTATAGATGACGTCTATAGTATAGATGACGTCTATAGTATAGATGACGTCTATAGTATAGATGACGTCTATAGTATAGATGACGTCTATAGTATAGATGACGTCTATAGTATAGATGACGTCTATAGTATAGATGACGTCTATTGTATAGATGACGTCTATTGTATAGATGACGTCTATAGTATAGATGACGTCTATAGTATAGATGACGTCTATAGTATTGATGACATCTATAGTATTGATGACGTCTATGGTATAGATGACGTCTATAGTATAGATGACGTCTATAGTATAGATGACGTCTATAGTATAGATGACGTCTATAGTATAGATGACGTCTATAATATAGATGACGTCTATAGTATAGATGACGTCTATAATATAGATGACGTCTATAGTATAGATGACGTCTATAGTATAGATGACGTCTATAGTATAGATGACGTCTATAGTATAGATGACGTCTATAGTATAGATGACGTCTATAGTATAGATGACGTCTATAGTATAGATGACGTCTATAGTATAGATGACGTCTTTAGTATAGATGACGTCTATAGTATAGATGACGTCTATAGTATAGATGACGTCTATAGTATAGATGATGTCTATAGCATAGATGACGTCCATAGTATAGATGACGTCCATAGTAAAGATAACTTCCATAGTATAGATGACGTCCATAGTATAGATGACGTCCATAGTATAGATGACGTCTATAGTATAGATGACGTCTATTGCAGAGATGACGTCTATAGTATAGGTGACGTCTATTGCAGAGATGACGTCTATAGTATAGGTGACGTCTATAGTATAGATGACGTCTATAGTATAGATGACGTCTATTGAATAGATGACGTCTATAGTATAGATGCTGTCCATAGTAAAGATAACGTCCATAGTAAAGATAACGTCCATAGTATAGATGACATCCATAGTATAGATGACGTCCATAGTATAGATGACGTCCATAGTATAGATGACGTCTATAGTATAGATGACGTCTATAGTATAGATGACGTCTATAGTATAGATGACGTCTATAGTATAGATGACGTCTATAGTATAGATGACGTCTATAGTATAGATGACGTCTATAGTATAGATGACGTCTATAGTATAGATGACGTCTATAGTATAGATGACGTCTATAGTATAGATGACGTCTATAGTATAGATGACGTCTATAGTATAGATGACGTCTATAGTATAGATGACGTCTATAGTATAGATGACGTCTATAGTATAGATGACGTCTATAGTATAGATGACGTCTATAGTATAGGTGACGTCTACAGTATAGATGACGTCTATAGTATAGATGACGTCTATAGTATAGATGACGTCTATAGTATAGATGACGTCTATAGTATAGATGACGTCTATAGTATAGATGACGTCTATAGTATAGATGACGTCTATAGTATAGATGACGTCTATAGTATAGATGACGTCTATAGTATAGATGACGTCTATAGTATAGATGACGTCTATAGTATAGATGACGTCTATAGTAAAGATGACGTCTATAGTATAGATGACGTCTATAGTAAAGATGACGTCTATAGTATAGATGACGTCTATAGTATAGATGGCGTCTATAGTAAAGATGACGTCTTTAGTATAGATGACGTCTATAGTATAGATGACGTCCATAGTATAGATGACGTCCATAGTATAGATGACGTCCATAGTATAGATGACGTCTATAGTATAGATGACGTCTATAGTATAGATGACGTCTATAGTATAGATGACGTCTATTGAATAGATGACGTCTATAGTATAGATGACGTCTATAGTAAAGATGATGTCTATAGTATAGATGACGTCTATAGTAAAGATGACGTCTATAGTATAGATGACGTCTATAGTATAGATGACGTCTATAGTAAAGATGACGTCTTTAGTATAGATGACGTCTATAGTATAGATGACGTCTATAGTATAGATGACGTCTATAGTATAGATGACGTCTATAGTATAGATGACGTCTATAGTATAGATGACGTCTATAGTATAGATGACGTCTATAGTATAGATGACGTCTATAGTATAGATGACGTCTATAGTATAGATGACGTCTATAGTATAGATGACGTCTATAGTATAGATGACGTCTATAGTATAGATGACGTCTATAGTATAGATGACGTCTATAGTATAGATGACGTCTAGTATAGATGACGTCTATAGTATAGATGACGTCTATAGTATAGATGACGTCTATAGTATAGATGACGTCTATAGTATAGGTGACGTCTACAGTATAGATGACGTCTATAGTATAGATGACGTCTATAGTATAGATGACGTCTATAGTATAGATGACGTCTATAGTATAGATGACGTCTATAGTATAGATGACGTCTATAGTATAGATGACGTCTATAGTATAGATGACGTCTATAGTATAGATGACGTCTATAGTATAGATGACGTCTATAGTAGAGATGACGTCTATAGTATAGATGACGTCTATAGTATAGATGACGTCTATAGTATAGATGACGTCTATAGTAAAGATGATGTCTATAGTATAGATGACGTCTATAGTAAAGATGACGTCTATAGTATAGATGACGTCTATAGTAAAGATGACGTCTATAGTATAGATGACGCCTATAGTATAGATGGCGTCTATAGTAAAGATGACGTCTATAGTAAAGATGACGTCTTTAGTATAGATGACGTCTATAGTATAGATGACGTCCATAGTATAGATGACGTCCATAGTATAGATGACGTCTATAGTATAGATGACGTCTATTGCAGAGATGACGTCTATAGTATAGGTGACGTCTATAGTATAGATGACGTCTATAGTATAGATGACGTCTATTGAATAGATGACGTCTATAGTATAGATGACGTCTATAGTAAAGATGATGTCTATAGTATAGATGACGTCTTTAGTAAAGATGACGTCTATAGTATAGATGACGTCTATAGTATAGATGACGTCTATAGTAAAGATGACGTCTATAGTATAGATGACGTCTATAGTATAGATGACGCCTATAGTATAGATGGCGTCTATAGTAAAGATGACGTCTTTAGTATAGATGACGTCTATAGTATAAATGAGGTCTATAGTAAAGATGATGTCTGTAGTATAGATGACGTCTATAGTAAAGATGACGTCTATAGTATAGATGACGTCTATAGTAAAGATGACGTCTATAGTAAAGATGATGTCTATAGTATAGATGACGTCTATAGTAAAGATGACGTCTATAGTATAGATGACGTCTATAGTATAGATGACGTCTATAGTAAAGATGACGTGTATAGTATAGATGACGTCTATAGTATAGATGACGTCTATAGTATAGATGACGTCTATAGTATAGATGACGTCTATAGTATAGATGACGTCTATAGTATAGATGACGTCTATAGTATAGATGACGTCTATAGTATAGATGACGTCTATAGTATAGATGACGTCTATAGTATAGATGACGTCTATAGTATAGATGACGTCTAAAGTATAGATGACGTCTATAGTATAGATGACGTCTATAGTATAGATGACGTCTATAGTATAGATGACGTCTATAGTATAGATGACGTCTATAGTATAGATGACGTCTATAGTATAGATGACGTCTATAGTATAGGTGACGTCTATAGTATAGATGACGTCTATAGTAAAGATGACGTCTATAGTATAGATGACGTCTATAGTATAGATGACGTCTGTAGTATAGATGACGTCCATAGTATAGATGACGTCTATAGTAAAGATGACGTCTATAGTATAGATGACGTCTATAGTATAGATGACGTCTGTAGTATAGATGACGTCCATAGTATAGATGACGTCTATAGTATAGATGAGGTCTATAGTATAGATGACGTCTATAGTATAGATGACGTCTATAGTATAGATGACGTCTATAGTATAGATGAGGTCTATAGTATAGATGAGGTCTAAGGTATAGATGACGTCTATAGTATAGATGACGTCTATAGTATAGATGACGTCTTTAGTATAGATGAAGTCTATAGTATAGATGAGGTCTATAGTATAGATGACGTCTATAGCATAGATGACGTTTATAGTATAGATGACGTGTCTATAGTATAGATGACGTCTATAGTATAGATGACGTCTATAGTATAGATGACGTCTATAGTATAGATGACGTCTATAGTATAGATGACGTCTATAGTATAGATGACGTCTATAGTATAGATGACGTCTATAGTATAGATGACGTCTATAGTATAGATGACGTCTATAGTATATATGACGTCTATAGTATAGATGACGTCTATAGTATAGATGACGTCTATAGTAAAGATGACGTCTATAGTATAGATGAAGTCTATAGTATAGATGACGTCTATAGTAAAGATGACGTCTATAGTATAGATGACGTCTATAGTATAAATGAGGTCTATAGTATAGATGAGGTCTATAGTATAGATGACGTCTATAGTATAGATGAGGTCTATAGTATAGATGACGTCTATAGCATAGATGACGTCAATGGTATAGATGACGTTTATAGTATTGATGACGTTTATAGTATTGATGACGTCTATAGTATTGATGACGTCTATAGTATTGATGACGTCTATAGTATAGATGACGTCTATAGTATAAATGAGGTCTATAGTATAGATGAGGTCTATAGTATAGATGACGTCTATAGTATAGATGACGTCTATAGTATAGATGAGGTCTATAGTATAGATGAGGTCTATAGTATAGATGACGTCTATAGTATAGATGACGTCTATAGTATAGATGACGTCTATAGTATAGATGACGTCTATAGTATAGATGACGTTTATAGTATAGATGACGTTTATAGTATTGATGACGTCTATAGTATTGATGACGCCTATAGTATAGATGAAGTCTAAAGTTTAGATGACGTCTATAGTATAGATGACGTCTATAGTATAGATGACGTCTATAGTATAGATGACGTCTATAGTATAGATGAGGTCTATAGTATAGATGACGTCTATAGCATAGATGACGTCTATGGTATAGATGACGTTTATAGTATTGATGACGTTTATAGTATTGATGACGTCTATAGTATTGATGACGTCTATAGTATTGATGACGTCTATAGTATAGATGACGTCTATAGTATAAATGAGGTCTATAGTATAGATGAGGTCTATAGTATAGATGACGTCTATAGTTTAGATGAGGTCTATAGTATAGATGAGGTCTATAGTATAGATGACGTCTATAGTATAGATGACGTCTATAGTATAGATGAGGTCTATAGTATAGATGACGTCTATAGTATAGATGACGTTTATAGTATAGATGACGTTTATAGTATTGATGACGTCTATAGTATTGATGACGCCTATAGTATTGATGACGCCTATAGTATAGATGAAGTCTAAAGTTTAGATGACGTCTATAGTATAGATGACGTCTATAGTATAGATGACGTCTATAGTATAGATGACGTCTATAGTATAGATGACGTCTATAGTATAGATGACGTCTATAGTATAGATGACGTCTATAGTATAGATGACGTCTATAGTATAGATGACGTCTATAGTATAGATGACGTCTATAGTATAGATGACGTCTATAGTATAGATGACGTCTATAGTATAGATGACGTCTATAGTATAGATGACGTCTATAGTATAGATGACGTCTATAGTATAGATGACGTCTATAGTATAGATGACGTCTATAGTATAGGTGACGTCTATAGTATAGATGACGTCTATAGTATAAATGACGTCTATAGTAAAGATGACGTCTATAGTATAGATGACGTCTATAGTATAGATGACGTCTATAGTATAGATGACGTCCATAGTATAGATGACGTCCATAGTATAGATGACGTCTATAGTATAGATGAGGTCTATAGTATAGATGACGTCTATAGTATAGATGACGTCTATAGTATAGATGACGTCTATAGTATAGATGACGTCTATAGTATAGATGACGTCTATAGTATAGATGACGTCTATAGTATAGATGACGTCTATAGTATAGATGACGTCTATAGTATAGATGACGTCTATAGTATAGATGACGTCTATAGTATAAATGACGTCTATAGTATAAATGACGTCTATAGTATAGATGGCGTCTATAGTATAGATGAGGTCTATAGTATAGATGACGTCTATAGTATAAATGACGTCTATAGTATAGATGGCGTCTATATTATAGATGACGTCTATAGTATAGATGACGTCTATAGTATAAATGAGGTCTATAGTATAGATGACGTCTATAGTATAGATGAGGTCTATAGTATAGATGACGTCTATAGCATAGATGACGTCTATAGCATAGATGACGTTTATAGTATAGATGACGTCTATAGTATAGATGACGTCTATAGTATAGATGACGTCTATAGTATAGATGACGTCTATAGTATAGATGACGTCTATAGTATAGATGACGTCTATAGTATAGATGACGTCTATAGTATAGATGACGTCTATAGTATAGATGACGTCTATAGTATAGATGACGTCTATAGTATAGATGACGTCTATAGTATAGATGACGTCTATAGTATAGATGACGTCTATAGTATAGATGACGTCTATAGTATAGATGACGTCTATAGTATAGGTGACGTCTATAGTATAGATGACGGGTATAGTAAAGATGACGTCTATAGTATAGATGACGTCTATAGTATAGATGACGTCTATAGTAAAGATGACGTCTATAGTATAGATGACGTCTATAGTATAGATGACGTCTATAGTATAGATGACGTCCATAGTATAGATGACGTCTATAGTATAGATGACGTCCATAGTATAGATGACGTCTATAGTATAGATGAGGTCTATAGTATAGATGACGTCTATAGTATAGATGACGTCTATAGTATAGATGACGTCTATAGTATAGATGAGGTCTATAGTATAGATGAGGTCTAAAGTATAGATGACGTCTATAGTATAGATGACGTCTATAGTATAGATGACGTCTTTAGTATAGATGAAGTCTATAGTATAGATGACGTCTATAGTATAGATGACGTCTATAGCATAGATGACGTTTATAGTATAGATGACGTGTCTATAGTATAGATGACGTCTATAGTATAGATGAAGTCTATAGTATAGATGACGTCTATAGTATAGTTGACGTCTATAGTATAGATGACGTCTATAGTATAGATGACGTCTATAGTATAGATGACGTCAATAGTATAGATGACGTCTATAGTATAGATGACGTCTATAGTATAGATGACGTCTATAGTATAGATGACGTCTATAGTATAGATGACGTCTATGGTAAAGATGACGTCTATAGTATAGATGACGTCTATAGTATAGATGACGTCTATAGTATAGATGAAGTCTATAGTATAGATGACGTCTATAGTATAGTTGACGTCTATAGTATAGATGACGTCTATAGTATAGATGATGTCTATAGCATAGATGACGTCTATAGTATAGATGACGTCTATAGTATAGATGACGTCTATAGTATAGATGAGGTCTATAGTATAGATGAGGTCTATAGTATAGATGACGTCTATAGTATAGATGACGTATATTGTATAGATGACGTCTATAGTATAGATGACGTCTATAGCATAGATTACGTCTATAGTATAGATGACGTCTATAGTATAGATGACGTCTATAGTATAGATGACGTCTATAGTATAGATGACGTCTATAGTATAGATGACGTCTATAGTATAGATGACGTCTATAGTATAGATGACGTCTATAGTATAGATGACGTCTATAGTATAGATGACGTCTATAGTATAGATGACGTCTATAGTATAGATGACGTCTATAGTATAGATGACGTCTATAGTATAGATGACGTCTATAGTATAGATGACGTCTATAGTATAGATGACGTCTATAGTATAGATGACGTCTATAGTATAGATGACGTCTATAGTATAGATGACGTCTATAGTATAGATGACGTCTATAGTATAGATGACGTCTATAGTATAGATGACGTCTATAGTATAGATGACGTCTATAGTATAGATGACGTCTATAGTATAGATGACGTCTATAGTATAGATGACGTCTATAGTATAGATGACGTCTATAGTATAGATGACGTCTATAGTATAGATGACGTCTATAGTATAGATGACGTCTATAGTATAGATGACGTCTATAGTATAGATGAGGTCTATGGTATAGATGAGGTCTATAGTATAGATGAGGTCTATAGTATAGATGAGGTCTATAGTATAGATGACGTCTATAGTATAGATGACGTCTATAGTATAGATGACGTCTATAGTATAGATGACGTCTATAGTATAGATGACGTCTATAGTATAGATGACGTCTATAGTATGATGACGTCTATAGTATAGATGACGTCTATAGTATAGATGACGTCTATAGTATGATGACGTCTATAGTATAGATGACGTCTATAGTATAGATGACGTCTATAGTATAGATGACGTCTATAGTATAGATGACGTCTATAGTATAGATGACGTCTATAGTATAGATGACGTCTATAGTATAGATGACGTCTATAGTATAGATGACGTCTATTGTATAGATGACGTCTATAGTATAGATGACGTCTATAGTATAGATGACGTCTATAGTATAGATGACGTCTATAGTATAGATGACGTCTATAGTATAGATGACGTCTATATTATAGATGACGTTTATAGTATAGATGACGTCTATATTATAGATGACGTCTAGAGTATAGTTGACGTCTATAGTATATATGACGTCTATAGCATAGATGACGTTTATAGTATAGATGACGTTTATAGTATTGATGACGTCTATAGTATTGATGACGTCTATAGTATTGAAGACGTCTATAGTATTGATGACGTCTATAGTATTGATGACGTCTATAGTATTGATGATGTCTATAGTAGAGATGACGTCTATAGTATATATGACGTCTATAATTTAGATGACGTCAATAATTTAGATGACGTCTATAGTATAGATGACGTCTATAGTATAGATGACGTCTATGGTATAGATGACGTCTATAGTATAGATGACGTCTATAGTATAGATGACGTCTATAGTATAGATGACGTCTATAGTATAGATGACGTCTATAGTATAGATGACGTCTATAGTATAGATGACGTCTATATTATAGATGACGTCTATAGTATAGATGACGTCTATAGTATAGATGACGTCTATAGTATAGATGACGTCTATAGTATAGATGACGTCTATAGTATAGATGACGTCTATAGTATAGATGACGTCTATAGTATAGATGACGTCTATAGTATAGATGACGTCTATAGTATAGATGACGTCTATAGTATAGATGACGTCTATAGTATAGATGACGTCTATAGTATAGATGACGTCTATAGTATAGATGACGTCTATAGCATAGATGACGTCTATAGTATAGCTGACGTCTATAGTATAGATGACGTCTATAGTATAGATGACGTCTATAGTATACATGACGTCTATAGTATAGATGGCGTCTATATTATAGATGGCGTCTATTTTATAGATGACGTCTTGAGTATAGTTGACGTCTATAGTATAGATGACGTCTATAGTATAGATGACGTCTATAGTATAGATGACGTCTATAGAATAGATGACGTCTATAGTATAGATGACGTCTATATTATAGATGACGTCTAAAGTATAGACGACATCTATAGTATAGATGACCACTAAAGTATTGATGATGTCTATAGTATAGACGACGTCTATAGTATATAGCATAGATAGACGTCTATAGTAGAGACGACATCTATAGTATAGATGACGTCTATAGTATAGATGACGTCTTTAGTATAGATGACGTCTATAGTATAGATGACGTCTATAGTATAGATGACGTCTATAGTATAGATGACGTCTATAGTATAGATGACGTCTATAGTATAAATGACGTCTATATTATAGATGACGTCTATATTATAGATGACGTCTTTAGTATAGATGACGTCTATATTATAGATGATGTCTATAGTATGATGACGTCTATAGTATAGATGACGTCTATAGTATAGATGACGTCTATAGTATAGATGACGTCTATAGTATAGATGACGTCTATAGTATAGATGACGTCTATAGTATAGATGACGTCTATAGTATAGATGACGTCTATAGTATAGATGACGTCTATTGTATAGATGACGTCTATAGTATAGATGACGTCTATAGTATAGATGACGTCTATAGTATAGATGACGTCTATAGTATAGATGACGTCTATAGTATAGATGACGTCTATATTATAGATGACGTTTATAGTATAGATGACGTCTATATTATAGATGACGTCTAGAGTATAGTTGACGTCTATAGTATATATGACGTCTATAGCATAGATGACGTTTATAGTATAGATGACGTTTATAGTATTGATGACGTCTATAGTATTGATGACGTCTATAGTATAGATGGCGTCTATAGTATAGATGACGTCTATAGTATAGATGACGTCTATAGTATAAATGACGTCTATAGTATAAATGACGTCTATGGTATAGATGGCGTCTATAGTATAGATGGCGTCTATAGTATAGATGACGTCTATAGTATAGACGACATCTATAGTATAGATGACGTCTATAGTATAGATGACGTCTATAGTATAGATGACGTCTATAGTATAGATGACGTCTATAGTAAAGATGACGTCTATAGTATAGATGACGTCTATAGTATAGATGACGTCTATAGTAAAGATGACGTCTATAGTATAGATGACGTCTATAGTATGGATGACGTCTATAGTATAGATGACGTCTATAGTATAGATGACGTCTATAGTATAGATGACGTCTATAGTATAGATGACGTCTATAGTATAGATGACGTCTATTGTATAGATGACGTCTATAGTATAGAACACGACTAAAGTATAGATGACGTCTATAGTATAGACGACATCTATAGTATAGATGACGTCTATAGTATAGATGACGTCTATAGTATAGATGACGTCTATAGTAAAGATGACGTCTATAGTATAGATGACGTCTATAGTATAGATGACGTCTATAGTAAAGATGACGTCTATAGTATAGATGACGTCTATAGTATAGATGACGTCTATAGTATGGATGACGTCTATAGTATAGATGACGTCTATAGTATAAATGACGTCTATAGTATAGATGGCGTCTATAGTATAGATGGCGGCTATAGTATAGATGACGTCTATAGTATAGATGGCGTCTATATTATAGATGACGTCTATAGTATAGATGACGTCTATAGTATAGATGACGTCTATAGTATAGGTGACGTCTATAGTATAGATGACGTCTATAGTATAGATGAGGTCTATAGTATAGATGAGGTCTTTAGTATAGATGAGGTCTATAGTATAGATGACGTCTATAGTATAGATGAGGTCTATAGTATAGATGACGTCTATAGTATAGATGACGTCTATAGTATAGATGACGTCTATAGTATAGATGGCGTCTATAGTAAAGATGACGTCTTTAGTATAGGTGACGTCTACAGTATAGATGACGTCTATAGTATAGATGACGTCTATAGTAAAGATGATGTCTATAGTATAGATGACGTCTATAGTAAAGATGACGTCTATAGTATAGATGACGTCTATAGTATAGATGACGTCTATAGTAAAGATGACGTCTATAGTATAGATGACGTCTATAGTATAGATGACGTCTATAGTATAGATGGCGTCTATAGTAAAGATGACGTCTTTAGTATAGATGACGTCTATAGTATAAATGAGGTCTATAGTAAAGATGATGCCTGTAGTATAGATGACGTCTATAGTAAAGATGACGTCTATAGTATTGATGATGTCTATAGTATAGATGACGTCTATAGTATAGATGACGTCTATACTATAGATGACGTCTATAATTTAGATGACGTCTATAGTATAGATGACGTCTATAGTATAGATGACGTCTATAGTATAGATGACGTCTATAGTATAGATGACGTCTATAGTATAGATGACGTCTATAGTATAGATGACGTCTATAGTATAGATGACGTCTATAGTATAGATGACGTCTATAGTATAGATGACGTTTATAGTATTGATGACGTCTACAGTATTGATGACGTCTATAGTATTGATGACGTCTATAGTATAGATGACGTCTATAGTATAGATGACGTCTATAGTATAGATGACGTCTATAGTATAGATGACGTCTATAGTATAGATGACGTCTATAGTATAGATGACGTCTATAGTAAAGATGACGTCTATAGTATAGATGACGTCTATAGTATAGATGACGTCTATAGTATAGATGACGTCTATAGTATTGATGACGTCTATATTATAGATGACGTCTATAGCATAGATGACGTCTATAGTATAGATGACGTCTATAGTATAGATGACGTCTATAGTATAGATGACGTCTATAGTATAGATGACGTCTATAGTATAGATGACGTCTATAGTATAGATGACGTCTATAGTATAGATGACGTCTATTGAATAGATGACGTCTATAGTATAGATGCTGTCCATAGTAAAGATGACGTCTATAGTATAGATGACGTCTATTGCAGAGATGACGTCTATAGTATAGATGACGTCTATAGTATAGATGACGTCTATAGTATAGATGACGTCTATAGTATAGAAGACGTCTATAGTATAGATGACGTCTATTGCAGAGATGACGTCTATAGTATAGGTGACGTCTATAGTATAGATGACGTCTATAGATGACGTCTATAGTATAGATGACGTCTATAGTATAGATGACGTCTATAGTATAGATGACGTCTATAGTATAGATGACGTCTATAGTATAGATGACGTCTATAGTATAGATGACGTCTATAGATGACGTCTATAGTATAGATGACGTCTATAGTATAGATGACGTCTATAGTATAGATGACGTCTATAGTATAGATGACGTCTATAGTATAGATGACGTCTATAGTATAGATGACGTCTATAGTATAGATGACGTCTATAGTATAGATGACGTCTATTGTATAGATGACGTCTATTGTATAGATGACGTCTATAGTATAGATGACGTCTATAGTATAGATGACGTCTATAGTATTGATGACATCTATAGTATTGATGACGTCTATGGTATAGATGACGTCTATAGTATAGATGACGTCTATAGTATAGATGACGTCTATAGTATAGATGACGTCTATAATATAGATGACGTCTATAGTATAGATGACGTCTATAATATAGATGACGTCTATAGTATAGATGACGTCTATAGTATAGATGACGTCTATAGTATAGATGACGTCTATAGTATAGATGACGTCTATAGTATAGATGACGTCTATAGTATAGATGACGTCTATAGTATAGATGACGTCTATAGTATAGATGACGTCTATAGTATAGATGACGTCTATAGTATAGATGACGTCTTTAGTATAGATGACGTCTATAGTATAGATGACGTCTATAGTATAGATGACGTCTATAGTATAGATGATGTCTATAGCATAGATGACGTCCATAGTATAGATGACGTCCATAGTAAAGATAACTTCCATAGTATAGATGACGTCCATAGTATAGATGACGTCCATAGTATAGATGACGTCTATAGTATAGATGACGTCTATTGCAGAGATGACGTCTATAGTATAGGTGACGTCTATTGCAGAGATGACGTCTATAGTATAGGTGACGTCTATAGTATAGATGACGTCTATAGTATAGATGACGTCTATTGAATAGATGACGTCTATAGTATAGATGCTGTCCATAGTAAAGATAACGTCCATAGTAAAGATAACGTCCATAGTATAGATGACATCCATAGTATAGATGACGTCCATAGTATAGATGACGTCCATAGTATAGATGACGTCTATAGTATAGATGACGTCTATAGTATAGATGACGTCTATAGTATAGATGACGTCTATAGTATAGATGACGTCTATAGTATAGATGACGTCTATAGTATAGATGACGTCTATAGTATAGATGACGTCTATAGTATAGATGACGTCTATAGTATAGATGACGTCTATAGTATAGATGACGTCTATAGTATAGATGACGTCTATAGTATAGATGACGTCTATAGTATAGATGACGTCTATAGTATAGATGACGTCTATAGTATAGATGACGTCTATAGTATAGGTGACGTCTACAGTATAGATGACGTCTATAGTATAGATGACGTCTATAGTATAGATGACGTCTATAGTATAGATGACGTCTATAGTATAGATGACGTCTATAGTATAGATGACGTCTATAGTATAGATGACGTCTATAGTATAGATGACGTCTATAGTATAGATGACGTCTATAGTATAGATGACGTCTATAGTATAGATGACGTCTATAGTAGAGATGACGTCTATAGTATAGATGACGTCTATAGTATAGATGACGTCTATAGTATAGATGACGTCTATAGTATAGATGACGTCTATAGTAAAGATGATGTCTATAGTATAGATGACGTCTATAGTAAAGATGACGTCTATAGTATAGATGACGTCTATAGTAAAGATGACGTCTATAGTATAGATGACGTCTATAGTATAGATGGCGTCTATAGTAAAGATGACGTCTTTAGTATAGATGACGTCTATAGTATAGATGACGTCCATAGTATAGATGACGTCCATAGTATAGATGACGTCCATAGTATAGATGACGTCTATAGTATAGATGACGTCTATAGTATAGATGACGTCTATAGTATAGATGACGTCTATTGAATAGATGACGTCTATAGTATAGATGACGTCTATAGTAAAGATGATGTCTATAGTATAGATGACGTCTATAGTAAAGATGACGTCTATAGTATAGATGACGTCTATAGTATAGATGACGTCTATAGTAAAGATGACGTCTTTAGTATAGATGACGTCTATAGTATAGATGACGTCTATAGTATAGATGACGTCTATAGTATAGATGACGTCTATAGTATAGATGACGTCTATAGTATAGATGACGTCTATAGTATAGATGACGTCTATAGTATAGATGACGTCTATAGTATAGATGACGTCTATAGTATAGATGACGTCTATAGTATAGATGACGTCTATAGTATAGATGACGTCTATAGTATAGATGACGTCTATAGTATAGATGACGTCTATAGTATAGATGACGTCTAGTATAGATGACGTCTATAGTATAGATGACGTCTATAGTATAGATGACGTCTATAGTATAGATGACGTCTATAGTATAGGTGACGTCTACAGTATAGATGACGTCTATAGTATAGATGACGTCTATAGTATAGATGACGTCTATAGTATAGATGACGTCTATAGTATAGATGACGTCTATAGTATAGATGACGTCTATAGTATAGATGACGTCTATAGTATAGATGACGTCTATAGTATAGATGACGTCTATAGTATAGATGACGTCTATAGTAGAGATGACGTCTATAGTATAGATGACGTCTATAGTATAGATGACGTCTATAGTATAGATGACGTCTATAGTAAAGATGATGTCTATAGTATAGATGACGTCTATAGTAAAGATGACGTCTATAGTATAGATGACGTCTATAGTAAAGATGACGTCTATAGTATAGATGACGCCTATAGTATAGATGGCGTCTATAGTAAAGATGACGTCTATAGTAAAGATGACGTCTTTAGTATAGATGACGTCTATAGTATAGATGACGTCCATAGTATAGATGACGTCCATAGTATAGATGACGTCTATAGTATAGATGACGTCTATTGCAGAGATGACGTCTATAGTATAGGTGACGTCTATAGTATAGATGACGTCTATAGTATAGATGACGTCTATTGAATAGATGACGTCTATAGTATAGATGACGTCTATAGTAAAGATGATGTCTATAGTATAGATGACGTCTTTAGTAAAGATGACGTCTATAGTATAGATGACGTCTATAGTATAGATGACGTCTATAGTAAAGATGACGTCTATAGTATAGATGACGTCTATAGTATAGATGACGCCTATAGTATAGATGGCGTCTATAGTAAAGATGACGTCTTTAGTATAGATGACGTCTATAGTATAAATGAGGTCTATAGTAAAGATGATGTCTGTAGTATAGATGACGTCTATAGTAAAGATGACGTCTATAGTATAGATGACGTCTATAGTAAAGATGACGTCTATAGTAAAGATGATGTCTATAGTATAGATGACGTCTATAGTAAAGATGACGTCTATAGTATAGATGACGTCTATAGTATAGATGACGTCTATAGTAAAGATGACGTGTATAGTATAGATGACGTCTATAGTATAGATGACGTCTATAGTATAGATGACGTCTATAGTATAGATGACGTCTATAGTATAGATGACGTCTATAGTATAGATGACGTCTATAGTATAGATGACGTCTATAGTATAGATGACGTCTATAGTATAGATGACGTCTATAGTATAGATGACGTCTAAAGTATAGATGACGTCTATAGTATAGATGACGTCTATAGTATAGATGACGTCTATAGTATAGATGACGTCTATAGTATAGATGACGTCTATAGTATAGATGACGTCTATAGTATAGATGACGTCTATAGTATAGGTGACGTCTATAGTATAGATGACGTCTATAGTAAAGATGACGTCTATAGTATAGATGACGTCTATAGTATAGATGACGTCTGTAGTATAGATGACGTCCATAGTATAGATGACGTCTATAGTATAGATGAGGTCTATAGTATAGATGACGTCTATAGTATAGATGACGTCTATAGTATAGATGACGTCTATAGTATAGATGAGGTCTATAGTATAGATGAGGTCTAAGGTATAGATGACGTCTATAGTATAGATGACGTCTATAGTATAGATGACGTCTTTAGTATAGATGAAGTCTATAGTATAGATGAGGTCTATAGTATAGATGACGTCTATAGCATAGATGACGTTTATAGTATAGATGACGTGTCTATAGTATAGATGACGTCTATAGTATAGATGACGTCTATAGTATAGATGACGTCTATAGTATAGATGACGTCTATAGTATAGATGACGTCTATAGTATAGATGACGTCTATAGTATAGATGACGTCTATAGTATAGATGACGTCTATAGTATAGATGACGTCTATAGTATATATGACGTCTATAGTATAGATGACGTCTATAGTATAGATGACGTCTATAGTAAAGATGACGTCTATAGTATAGATGAAGTCTATAGTATAGATGACGTCTATAGTAAAGATGACGTCTATAGTATAGATGACGTCTATAGTATAAATGAGGTCTATAGTATAGATGAGGTCTATAGTATAGATGACGTATATAGTATAGATGAGGTCTATAGTATAGATGACGTCTATAGCATAGATGACGTCAATGGTATAGATGACGTTTATAGTATTGATGACGTTTATAGTATTGATGACGTCTATAGTATTGATGACGTCTATAGTATTGATGACGTCTATAGTATAGATGACGTCTATAGTATAAATGAGGTCTATAGTATAGATGAGGTCTATAGTATAGATGACGTCTATAGTATAGATGACGTCTATAGTATAGATGAGGTCTATAGTATAGATGAGGTCTATAGTATAGATGACGTCTATAGTATAGATGACGTCTATAGTATAGATGACGTCTATAGTATAGATGACGTCTATAGTATAGATGACGTTTATAGTATAGATGACGTTTATAGTATTGATGACGTCTATAGTATTGATGACGCCTATAGTATAGATGAAGTCTAAAGTTTAGATGACGTCTATAGTATAGATGACGTCTATAGTATAGATGACGTCTATAGTATAGATGACGTCTATAGTATAGATGAGGTCTATAGTATAGATGACGTCTATAGCATAGATGACGTCTATGGTATAGATGACGTTTATAGTATTGATGACGTTTATAGTATTGATGACGTCTATAGTATTGATGACGTCTATAGTATTGATGACGTCTATAGTATAGATGACGTCTATAGTATAAATGAGGTCTATAGTATAGATGAGGTCTATAGTATAGATGACGTCTATAGTTTAGATGAGGTCTATAGTATAGATGAGGTCTATAGTATAGATGACGTCTATAGTATAGATGACGTCTATAGTATAGATGAGGTCTATAGTATAGATGACGTCTATAGTATAGATGACGTTTATAGTATAGATGACGTTTATAGTATTGATGACGTCTATAGTATTGATGACGCCTATAGTATTGATGACGCCTATAGTATAGATGAAGTCTAAAGTTTAGATGACGTCTATAGTATAGATGACGTCTATAGTATAGATGACGTCTATAGTATAGATGACGTCTATAGTATAGATGACGTCTATAGTATAGATGACGTCTATAGTATAGATGACGTCTATAGTATAGATGACGTCTATAGTATAGATGACGTCTATAGTATAGATGACGTCTATAGTATAGATGACGTCTATAGTATAGATGACGTCTATAGTATAGATGACGTCTATAGTATAGATGACGTCTATAGTATAGATGACGTCTATAGTATAGATGACGTCTATAGTATAGATGACGTCTATAGTATAGATGACGTCTATAGTATAGGTGACGTCTATAGTATAGATGACGTCTATAGTATAAATGACGTCTATAGTAAAGATGACGTCTATAGTATAGATGACGTCTATAGTATAGATGACGTCTATAGTATAGATGACGTCCATAGTATAGATGACGTCCATAGTATAGATGACGTCTATAGTATAGATGAGGTCTATAGTATAGATGACGTCTATAGTATAGATGACGTCTATAGTATAGATGACGTCTATAGTATAGATGACGTCTATAGTATAGATGACGTCTATAGTATAGATGACGTCTATAGTATAGATGACGTCTATAGTATAGATGACGTCTATAGTATAGATGACGTCTATAGTATAAATGACGTCTATAGTATAAATGACGTCTATAGTATAGATGGCGTCTATAGTATAGATGAGGTCTATAGTATAGATGACGTCTATAGTATAAATGACGTCTATAGTATAGATGGCGTCTATATTATAGATGACGTCTATAGTATAGATGACGTCTATAGTATAAATGAGGTCTATAGTATAGATGACGTCTATAGTATAGATGAGGTCTATAGTATAGATGACGTCTATAGCATAGATGACGTCTATAGCATAGATGACGTTTATAGTATAGATGACGTCTATAGTATAGATGACGTCTATAGTATAGATGACGTCTATAGTATAGATGACGTCTATAGTATAGATGACGTCTATAGTATAGATGACGTCTATAGTATAGATGACGTCTATAGTATAGATGACGTCTATAGTATAGATGACGTCTATAGTATAGATGACGTCTATAGTATAGATGACGTCTATAGTATAGATGACGTCTATAGTATAGATGACGTCTATAGTATAGATGACGTCTATAGTATAGATGACGTCTATAGTATAGGTGACGTCTATAGTATAGATGACGGGTATAGTAAAGATGACGTCTATAGTATAGATGACGTCTATAGTATAGATGACGTCTATAGTAAAGATGACGTCTATAGTATAGATGACGTCTATAGTATAGATGACGTCTATAGTATAGATGACGTCCATAGTATAGATGACGTCTATAGTATAGATGACGTCCATAGTATAGATGACGTCTATAGTATAGATGAGGTCTATAGTATAGATGACGTCTATAGTATAGATGACGTCTATAGTATAGATGACGTCTATAGTATAGATGAGGTCTATAGTATAGATGAGGTCTAAAGTATAGATGACGTCTATAGTATAGATGACGTCTATAGTATAGATGACGTCTTTAGTATAGATGAAGTCTATAGTATAGATGACGTCTATAGTATAGATGACGTCTATAGCATAGATGACGTTTATAGTATAGATGACGTGTCTATAGTATAGATGACGTCTATAGTATAGATGAAGTCTATAGTATAGATGACGTCTATAGTATAGTTGACGTCTATAGTATAGATGACGTCTATAGTATAGATGACGTCTATAGTATAGATGACGTCAATAGTATAGATGACGTCTATAGTATAGATGACGTCTATAGTATAGATGACGTCTATAGTATAGATGACGTCTATAGTATAGATGACGTCTATGGTAAAGATGACGTCTATAGTATAGATGACGTCTATAGTATAGATGACGTCTATAGTATAGATGAAGTCTATAGTATAGATGACGTCTATAGTATAGTTGACGTCTATAGTATAGATGACGTCTATAGTATAGATGACGTCTATAGTATAGATGACGTCTATAGTATAGATGACGTCTATAGTATAGATGACGTCTATAGTATAGATGACGTCTATAGTATAGATGACGTCTATAGTAAAGATGACGTCTATAGTATAGATGGCGTCAATAGTATAGATGACGTCTATAGTAAAGATGACGTCTATAGTATAGATGACGTCTATAGTATAAATGAGGTCTATAGTATAGATGAGGTCTATAGTATAGATGACGTCTATAGTATAGATGAGTTCTATAGTATAGATGACGTCTATAGCATAGATGACGTCTATGGTATAGATGACGTTTATAGTATTGATGACGTTTATAGTATTGATGACGTCTATAGTATAAATGACGTCTATAGTATAGATGGCGTCTATATTATAGATGACGTCTAGAGTATAGTTGACGTCTATAGTATAGATGACGTCTATAATGTAGATGACGTCTATAGTATAGATGACGTCTATAGTATAGATGACGTCTATAGTATAAATGACGTCTATAGTATAGATGACGTCTATAGTATGAATGACGTCTATAGTATAGATGACGTCTATAGTATAGATGACGTCTATAGTATAGATGACGTCTATAGTATATATGACGTCTATAGTATAGATGACGTCTATAGAATAGATGACGTCTATATTATAGATGACGTCTATAGTATAGATGACGTCTATATTATAGATGATGTCTATAGTAAAGATGACGTCTATAGTATAGATGACGTCTATAGTATAGATGACGTTTATAGCATAGATGACGTCTATGGAATAGATGACGTTTATAGTATTGATGACGTTTATAGTATTGATGACGTCTATAGTATTGATGACGTCTATAGTATTGATGACGTCTATAGTATAGATGACGTCTATAGTATAGATGAGGTCTATAGTATAGATGAGGTCTATAGTATAGATGACGTCTATAGTATAGATGACGTCTATAGTATAGATGAGGTCTATAGTATAGATGAGGTCTATAGTATAGATGACGTCTATAGTATAGATGACGTCTATAGTATAGATGACGTCTATAGTATAGATGAGGTCTATAGTATTGATGACGCCTATAGTATAGATGAAGTCTATAGTATAGATGACGTCTATAGTATAGATAACGTCTATAGTATAGATGACGTCTATAGTATAGATGACGTCTATAGTATAGATGACGTCTATAGTATAGATGACGTCTATAGTATAGATGACGTCTATAGTATAGATGACGTCTATAGTATAGTTGACGTCTATAGTATAGATGACGACTAAAGTATAGATGACGTCTATAGTATAGACGACATCTATAGTATAGATGACGTCTATAGTATAGATGACGTCTATAGTATAGATGACGTCTAAAGTATAGATGACGTCTATAGTATAGATGACGTCTATAGTATAGATGCCGTCTATAGTATAGATGGCGTCTATAGTATAGGTGACGTCTATAGTATAGATGACGTCTATAGAATAGATGACGTCTATATTATAGATGACATCTATAGTATAGATGACGTCTATATTATAGATGATGTCTATAGTATAGATGATGTCTATAGCATAGATGACGTCTATAGTATAGATGACGTCTATAGTATAGATGACGTCTATAGTATAGATGAGGTCTATAGTATAGATGAGGTCTATAGTATAGATGACGTCTATAGTATAGATGACGTATATTGTATAGATGACGTCTATAGTATAGATGACGTCTATAGCATAGATTACGTCTATAGTATAGATGACGTCTATAGTATAGATGACGTCTATAGTATAGATGACGTCTATAGTATAGATGACGTCTATAGTATAGATGACGTCTATAGTATAGATGACGTCTATAGTATAGATGACGTCTATAGTATAGATGACGTCTATAGTATAGATGACGTCTATAGTATAGATGACGTCTATAGTATAGATGACGTCTATAGTATAGATGACGTCTATAGTATAGATGACGTCTATAGTATAGATGACGTCTATAGTATAGATGACGTCTATAGTATAGATGACGTCTATAGTATAGATGACGTCTATAGTATAGATGACGTCTATAGTATAGATGACGTCTATAGTATAGATGACGTCTATAGTATAGATGACGTCTATAGTATAGATGACGTCTATAGTATAGATGACGTCTATAGTATAGATGACGTCTATAGTATAGATGACGTCTATAGTATAGATGACGTCTATAGTATAGATGACGTCTATAGTATAGATGACGTCTATAGTATAGATGACGTCTATAGTATAGATGAGGTCTATGGTATAGATGAGGTCTATAGTATAGATGAGGTCTATAGTATAGATGAGGTCTATAGTATAGATGACGTCTATAGTATAGATGACGTCTATAGTATAGATGACGTCTATAGTATAGATGACGTCTATAGTATAGATGACGTCTATAGTATAGATGACGTCTATAGTATGATGACGTCTATAGTATAGATGACGTCTATAGTATAGATGACGTCTATAGTATGATGACGTCTATAGTATAGATGACGTCTATAGTATAGATGACGTCTATAGTATAGATGACGTCTATAGTATAGATGACGTCTATAGTATAGATGACGTCTATAGTATAGATGACGTCTATAGTATAGATGACGTCTATAGTATAGATGACGTCTATAGTATAGATGACGTCTATTGTATAGATGACGTCTATAGTATAGATGACGTCTATAGTATAGATGACGTCTATAGTATAGATGACGTCTATAGTATAGATGACGTCTATAGTATAGATGACGTCTATATTATAGATGACGTTTATAGTATAGATGACGTCTATATTATAGATGACGTCTAGAGTATAGTTGACGTCTATAGTATATATGACGTCTATAGCATAGATGACGTTTATAGTATAGATGACGTTTATAGTATTGATGACGTCTATAGTATTGATGACGTCTATAGTATTGAAGACGTCTATAGTATTGATGACGTCTATAGTATTGATGACGTCTATAGTATTGATGATGTCTATAGTAGAGATGACGTCTATAGTATATATGACGTCTATAATTTAGATGACGTCAATAATTTAGATGACGTCTATAGTATAGATGACGTCTATAGTATAGATGACGTCTATGGTATAGATGACGTCTATAGTATAGATGACGTCTATAGTATAGATGACGTCTATAGTATAGATGACGTCTATAGTATAGATGACGTCTATAGTATAGATGACGTCTATAGTATAGATGACGTCTATATTATAGATGACGTCTATAGTATAGATGACGTCTATAGTATAGATGACGTCTATAGTATAGATGACGTCTATAGTATAGATGACGTCTATAGTATAGATGACGTCTATAGTATAGATGACGTCTATAGTATAGATGACGTCTATAGTATAGATGACGTCTATAGTATAGATGACGTCTATAGTATAGATGACGTCTATAGTATAGATGACGTCTATAGCATAGATGACGTCTATAGTATAGCTGACGTCTATAGTATAGATGACGTCTATAGTATAGATGACGTCTATAGTATACATGACGTCTATAGTATAGATGGCGTCTATATTATAGATGGCGTCTATTTTATAGATGACGTCTTGAGTATAGTTGACGTCTATAGTATAGATGACGTCTATAGTATAGATGACGTCTATAGTATAGATGACGTCTATAGAATAGATGACGTCTATAGTATAGATGACGTCTATATTATAGATGACGTCTAAAGTATAGACGACATCTATAGTATAGATGACCACTAAAGTATTGATGATGTCTATAGTATAGACGACGTCTATAGTATATAGCATAGATAGACGTCTATAGTAGAGACGACATCTATAGTATAGATGACGTCTATAGTATAGATGACGTCTTTAGTATAGATGACGTCTATAGTATAGATGACGTCTATAGTATAGATGACGTCTATAGTATAGATGACGTCTATAGTATAGATGACGTCTATAGTATAAATGACGTCTATATTATAGATGACGTCTATATTATAGATGACGTCTTTAGTATAGATGACGTCTATATTATAGATGATGTCTATAGTATGATGACGTCTATAGTATAGATGACGTCTATAGTATAGATGACGTCTATAGTATAGATGACGTCTATAGTATAGATGACGTCTATAGTATAGATGACGTCTATAGTATAGATGACGTCTATAGTATAGATGACGTCTATAGTATAGATGACGTCTATAGTATAGATGACGTCTATTGTATAGATGACGTCTATAGTATAGATGACGTCTATAGTATAGATGACGTCTATAGTATAGATGACGTCTATAGTATAGATGACGTCTATAGTATAGATGACGTCTATATTATAGATGACGTTTATAGTATAGATGACGTCTATATTATAGATGACGTCTAGAGTATAGTTGACGTCTATAGTATATATGACGTCTATAGCATAGATGACGTTTATAGTATAGATGACGTTTATAGTATTGATGACGTCTATAGTATTGATGACGTCTATAGTATTGAAGACGTCTATAGTATTGATGACGTCTATAGTATTGATGACGTCTATAGTATTGATGATGTCTATAGTAGAGATGACGTCTATAGTATATATGACGTCTATAATTTAGATGACGTCAATAATTTAGATGACGTCTATAGTATAGATGACGTCTATAGTATAGATGACGTCTATGGTATAGATGACGTCTATAGTATAGATGACGTCTATAGTATAGATGACGTCTATAGTATAGATGACGTCTATAGTATAGATGACGTCTATAGTATAGATGACGTCTATAGTATAGATGACGTCTATATTATAGATGACGTCTATAGTATAGATGACGTCTATAGTATAGATGACGTCTATAGTATAGATGACGTCTATAGTATAGATGACGTCTATAGTATAGATGACGTCTATAGTATAGATGACGTCTATAGTATAGATGACGTCTATAGTATAGATGACGTCTATAGTATAGATGACGTCTATAGTATAGATGACGTCTATAGTATAGATGACGTCTATAGCATAGATGACGTCTATAGTATAGCTGACGTCTATAGTATAGATGACGTCTATAGTATAGATGACGTCTATAGTATACATGACGTCTATAGTATAGATGGCGTCTATATTATAGATGGCGTCTATTTTATAGATGACGTCTTGAGTATAGTTGACGTCTATAGTATAGATGACGTCTATAGTATAGATGACGTCTATAGTATAGATGACGTCTATAGAATAGATGACGTCTATAGTATAGATGACGTCTATATTATAGATGACGTCTAAAGTATAGACGACATCTATAGTATAGATGACCACTAAAGTATTGATGATGTCTATAGTATAGACGACGTCTATAGTATATAGCATAGATAGACGTCTATAGTAGAGACGACATCTATAGTATAGATGACGCCTATAGTATAGATGACGTCTTTAGTATAGATGACGTCTATAGTATAGATGACGTCTATAGTATAGATGACGTCTATAGTATAGATGACGTCTATAGTATAGATGACGTCTATAGTATAAATGACGTCTATATTATAGATGACGTCTATATTATAGATGACGTCTTTAGTATAGATGACGTCTATATTATAGATGATGTCTATAGTATAGATGACGTCTATAGCATAGATGACGTCTATAGTATAGATGACGTCTATAGCATAGATGACGTCTATAGTATAGATGACGTCTATAGCATAGATGACGTCTATAGTATAGATGACGTCTATAGCATAGATGACGTCTATAGTATAGATGACGTCTATTGCATATTTGACGTCTATAGTATAGATGACGTCTATAGCATAGATGACGTCTATAGTATAGATGACGTCTATACTATAGATGACGTCTATAGTATAGATGACGTCTATAGTATAGATGACGTCTATAGTATAGATGACGTCTATACTATAGATGACGTCTATAGTATAGATGACGTCTATAGTATAGATGACGTCTATAGTATAGATGACGTCTATAGTATAGATGACGTCTATAGTATAGATGACGTCTATAGTATAGATGACGTCTATAGTATAGATGACGTCTATAGTATAGATGACGTCTATAGTATAGATGACGTCTATAGTATAGATGACGTCTATAGTATAGATGACGTCTATAGTATAGATGACGTCTATAGTATAGATGACGTCTATAGTATAGATGACGTCTATAGTATAGATGACGTCTATAGTATAGATGACGTCTATAGTATAGATGACGTCTATAGTATAGATGACGTCTATAGTATAGATGACGTCTATAGTATAGATGACGTCTATAGTATAGATGACGTCTATAGTATAGATGACGTCTATAGTATAGATGACCTCTATAGTATAGATGAGGTCTATAGTATAGATGACGTCTATAGTATTGATGACGTCTATAGTATAGATGACGTCTATAGTATAGATGACGTCTTTAGTATAGATGACGTCTATAGTATAGATGACGTCTATAGTATAGATGACGTCTATAGTATAGATGACGTTTATAGTTTAGATGACGTCTATAGTATAGATGACGTCTATAGTATAGATGACGTCTATAGTATAGATGACGTCTAAAGCATAGATGATGTCTATAGTATAGATGACGTCTATAGTATTGATGACGTCCATAGTATTCAATACTATGGCACCCCACGACGTCTATAGTATAGATGACGTCTATTGTATAGATGACGTATATTGTATAGATGACGTCTATAGTATAGATGACGTCTATTGTATAGATGACGTATATTGTATAGATGACGTCTATAGTATAGATGACGTCTATTGTATAGATGACGTCTATAGTATAGATGACGTCTATAGTATAGATGACGTCTATAGTATAGATGAAGTCTATAGTATAGGTGACGTCTATAGTATAGATGACGTCTATAGTATAGATGACGTTTATAGTAAAGATGACGTCTATAGTATAGATGAAGTCTTTAGTATAGATGACGTCTATAGTATAGATGACGTCTATAGTATAGATGATGTCTATAGTAAAGATGACGTCTATAGTATAGATGACGTCTATAGTATAGATGACGTCTATAGTATAGATGACGTCTATAGTATAGATGACGTCTATAGTATAGATGACGTCTATAGTATAGATGACGTTTATAGTATAGATGACGTTTATAGTATAGATGACGTCTATAGTATAGATGACGTCTATAGTATAGATGACGTCTATAGTATAGATGAAGTCTATAGTATAGATGACGTCTATAGTATAGATGACGTCTATAGTATAGATGAAGTCTATAGTATAGACGACGTCTATAGTATAGATGACGTCTATAGTATAGATGACGTCTATAGTATAGATGACGTCTATAGTATAGATGACGTCTATAGTATAGATGACGTCTATAGTATAGATGACGTCTATAGTATAGATGACGACTAAAGTATAGATGACGTCTATAGTATAGACGACATCTATAGTATAGATGACGTCTATAGTATAGATGACGTCTATAGTATAGATGACGTCTATAGTATAGATGACGTCTATAGTATAGATGACGTCTATAGTATAGATGAGGTCTATAGTATAGATGACGTCTATAGTATTGATGACGTCTATAGTATAGATGACGTCTATAGTATAGATGACGTCTATAGTATAGATGACGTCTATAGTATAGATGACGTCTATAGTATAGATGACGTCTATAGTATAGATGACGTCTATAGTATAGATGACGTTTATAGTTTAGATGACGTCTATAGTATAGATGACGTCTATAGTATAGATGACGTCTATAGTATAGATGACGTCTAAAGCATAGATGATGTCTATAGTATAGATGACGTCTATAGTATTGATGACGTCCATAGTATTCAATACTATGGCACCCCATGACGTCTATAGTATAGATGACGTCTATTGTATAGATGACGTATATTGTATAGATGACGTCTATAGTATAGATGACGTCTATTGTATAGATGACGTCTATAGTATAGATGACGTCTATAGTATAGATGACGTCTATAGTAAAGATGACGTCTATAGTATAGATGAAGTCTATAGTATAGATGACGTCTATAGTATAGATGACGTCTATAGTATAGATGACGTCTATAGTATAGATGACGTCTATAGTATAGATGACGTCTATAGTATAGATGACGTCTATAGTATAGATGACGTCTATAGTATAGATGACGTCTATAGTATAGATGACGTCTATAGTATAGATGACGTCTTTAGTATAGATGACGTCTATAGTATAGATGATGTCTATAGTATAGATGACGTCTATAGTAAAGATGACGTCTATAGTATAGATGACGTCTATAGTATAGATGACGTCTATAGTATAGATGACGTCTATAGTATAGATGACGTCTATAGTATAGATGGCGTCTATATTATAGATGGCGTCTATTTTATAGATAACGTCTAGAGTATAGTTGACGTCTATAGTATAGATGACGTCTATAGTGTAGATGACGTCTATAGTATAGATGACGTCTATAGTATAGATGACGTCTATAGTATAGATGACGTCTATAGTATAGATGACGTCTATAGTATAGATGACGTCTATAGTATAGATGACGTCTATAGTATAGATGACGTCTATAGTATAGATGACGTCTATAGTATAGATGACGTCTATAGTATAGATGACGTCTATAGTATAGATGACGTCTATAGTATAGATGACGTCTATAGTATAGATGACGTCTATAGTATAGATGACGTCTATAGTATAGATGACGTCTATAGTATAGATGACGTCTATAGTATAGATGGCGTCTATATTATAGATGGCGTCTATTTTATAGATAACGTCTATAGTATAGATGACGACTAAAGTATAGATGACGTCTATAGTATAGACGACATCTATAGTATAGATGACATCTATAGTATAGATGACGTCTTTAGTATAGATGACATCTATAGTATAGATGACGTCTATAGTATAGATGACGTCTATAGTATAGATGACGTCTATAGTATAGATGACGTCTATAGTATAGATGACGTCTATAGTATAGATGACGTCTATAGTATAGATGACGTCTATAGTATAGATGACGTCTATAGTATAGATGGCGTCTATAGTATAGATGACGTCTATAGTATAGATGGAGTCTATATTATAGATGGCGTCTATTTTATAGATGACTTCTATAGTATAGTTGACGTCTATAGTATAGATGACGTCTATAGTATAGATGACGACTAAAGTATAGATGACGTCTATAGTATAGATGACGTCTATAGTATAGATGACGTCTATAGTATAGATGACGTCTATAGAATAGATGACGTCTATAGTATAGATGACGTCTATAGAATAGATGACGTCTATAGTATAGATGACGTCTATAGTATAGATGGTGTCTATAGTATAGATGGCGTCTATATTATAGATGGCGTCTATATTATAGATGGCGTCTATTTTATAGATAACGTCTAGAGTATAGTTGACGTCTATAGTATAGATGACGTCTATAGTGTAGATGACGTCTATAGTATAGATGACGTCTATAGTATAGATGACGTCTATAGTATAGATGACGTCTATAGTATAGATGACGTCTATAGTATAGATGACGTCTATAGTATAGATGACGTCTATAGTATAGATGACGTCTATAGTATAGATGACGTCTATAGTATAGATGACGTCTATAGTATAGATGACGTCTATAGTATAGATGACGTCTATAGTATAGATGACGTCTATAGTATAGATGACGTCTATAGTATAGATGACGTCTATAGTATAGATGACGTCTATAGTATAGATGACGACTAAAGTATAGATGACGTCTATAGTATAGACGACATCTATAGTATAGATGACATCTATAGTATAGATGACGTCTTTAGTATAGATGACATCTATAGTATAGATGACGTCTATAGTATAGATGACGTCTATAGTATAGATGACGTCTATAGTATAGATGACGTCTATAGTATAGACGACGTCTATAGTATAGATGACGGGTATAGTATAGATGACGTCTATAGTATAGATGGCGTCTATATTATAGATGGCGTCTATTTTATAGATGACGTCTAGAGTATAGTTGACGTCTATAGTATAGATGACGTCTATAGTGTAGATGACGTCTATAGTATAGATGACGTCTATAGTATAGATGGCGTCTATAGTAAAGATGACGTCTATAGTATAGATGACGTCTATAGAATAGATGACGTCTATAGTATAGATGACGTCTATAGTATAGATGACGTCTAAAGTATAGACGACATCTATAGTATAGATGACGACTAAAGTATTGATGATGTCTATAGTATAGACGACGTCTATAGTATATAGCATAGATAGACGTCTATAGTATAGACGACATCTATAGTATAGATGACATCTATAGTATAGATGACGTCTATAGTATAGATGACGTCTATAGTATAGATGACGTCTATAGTATAGATGACGTCTATAGTATAAATGACGTCTATAGTATAGATGACTTCTATAGTATAGATGACGTCTATATTATAGATGACGTCTATATTATAGATGACGTCTTTAGTATAGATGACGTCTATATTATAGATGATGTCTATAGTATAGATGACGTATATAGCTTAGATGACGTCTATAGTATAGATGACGTCTATAGCATAGATGACGTCTATAGTATAGATGACGTCTATAGCATAGATGACGTCTATAGTATAGATAACGTCTATAGCATAGATGACGTCTATAGTATAGATGACGTCTATAGTATAGATGACGTCTATAGTATACATGACGTCTATAGTATAGATGACGTCTATAGTATAGATGACGTCTATAGTATAGATGACGTCTATAGTATAGATGACGTCTATAGTATAGATGACGTCTATAGTATAGATGACGTCTATAGTATAGATGACGTCTATAGTATAGATGACGTCTATAGTATAGATGACGTCTATAGTATAGATGACGTCTATAGTATAGATGACGTCTATAGTATAGATGACGTCTATAGTATAGATGACGTCTATAGTATAGATGACGTCTATAGTATAGATGACGTCTATAGTATAAATGACGTCTATAGTATAGATGACGTCTATAGTATAGATGACGTCTATATTATAGATGACGTCTTTAGTATAGATGACGTCTATATTATAGATGACGTCTATATTATAGATGATGTCTATAGTATAGATGACGTCTATAGCATAGATGACGTCTATAGTATAGATGACGTCTATAGTATAGATGACGTCTATAGTATAGATGACGTCTATAGTATATATGACGTCTATAGTATAGATGACGTCTATAGTATATATGACGTCTACAGTATAGATGACGTCTATAGTATAGATGATGTCTATAGTATAGATGACGTCTATAGTAAACATGACGTCTATAGTATAGATGACGTCTATAGTATAGATGACGTCTATAGTATAGATGACGTCTATAGTATAGATGACGTCTATAGTATAGATGACGTCTATAGTATAGATGACGTCTATAGTATAGATGACGTCTATAGTATAGATGACGTCTATAGTATAGATGACGTCTATAGTATAGATGAAGTCTATAGTATAGATGACGTCTATAGTATAGATGACGTCTATAGTATAGATGACGTCTATAGTATAGATGACGTCTGTAGTAAAGATGACGTCTATAGTATAGATGACGTCTATAGTATAGATGACGTCTATAGTATAGATGACGTCTATAGTATGAATGAAGTCTATAGTATAGATGACGTCTATAGTATAGATGACGTCTATAGTATAGATGACGTCTATAGTATAGATGACGTCTGTAGTATAGATGACGTCTATAGTATAGATGACGTCTATAGTATAGATGACGTCTATAGTATAGATGACGTCTTTAGTATAGATGACGTCTATAGTATAGATGACGTCTATAGTATAGATGACGTCTATAGTATAGATGACGTCTATAGTATAGATGACGTCTATAGTATAGATGACGTCTATAGTATAGATGACGTCTATAGTATAGATGACGTCTATAGTATAGATGACGTCTATAGTATAGATGACGTCTATAGTATAGATGACGTCTATAGTATAGATGACGTCTATAGTATAGATGACGTCTATAGTATAGATGACGTCTATAGTATAGATGACGTCTATAGTATAGATGATGTCTATAGTATAGATGACGTCTATAGTATAGATGACGTCTATAGTATAGATGACGTCTATAGTATAGATGACGTCTATAGTATAGATGACGACTAAAGTATAGATGACGTCTATAGTATAGATGACGTCTATAGTATAGATGACGTCTATAGTATAGATGACGTCTATAGTATAGATGGCGTCTATTTTATAGATAACGTCTAGAGTATAGTTGACGTCTATAGTATAGATGACGTCTATAGTGTAGATGACGATGATGAGTATAGATGACGTCTATAGTATAGATGACGTCTATAGTATAGATGACGTCTATAGTATAGATGACGTCTATAGTATAGATGACGTCTATAGTATAGATGACGTCTATAGTATAGATGACGTCTATAGTATAGATGACGTCTATAGTATAGATGACGTCTATAGTATAGATGACGTCTATAGTATAGATGACGTCTATAGTATAGATGACGTCTATAGTATAGATGACGTCTATAGTATAGATGACGTCTATAGTATAGATGACGTCTATAGTATAGATGACGTCTATAGTATAGATGACGTCTATAGTATAGATGACGTCTATAGTATAGATGACGTCTATAGTATAGATGACGTCTATAGTATAGATGACGTCTATAGTATAGATGACGTCTATAGTATAGATGACGTCTATAGTATAGATGACGTCTATAGTATAGATGACGTCTATAGTATAGATGACGTCTATAGTATAGATGACGTCTATAGTATAGATGACGTCTATAGTATAGATGACGTCTATAGTATAGATGACGTCTATAGTATAGATGACGTCTATAGTATATATGACGTCTATAGTATAGATGGCGTCTATATTATAGATGGCGTCTATTTTATAGATGATGTCTAGAGTATAGTTGACGTCTATAGTATAGATGACGTCTAAAGTGTAGATGACGTCTATAGTATAGATGACGTCTATAGTATAGATGGCGTCTATAGTATAGATGACGTCTATAGAATAGATGACGTCTATAGTATAGATGACGTCTATAGTATAGATGACGTCTAAAGTATAGACGACATCTATAGTATAGATGACGACTAAAGTATTGATGATGTCTATAGTATAGACGACGTCTATAGTATATAGCATAGATAGACGTCTATAGTATAGACGACATCTATAGTATAGATGACGTCTATAGTATAGATGACGTCTATAGTATAGATGACGTCTATAGTATAGATGACGTCTATAGTATAGATGACGTCTATAGTATAAATGACGCCTATAGTATAGATGACGTCTATAGTATAGATGACGTCTATGGAATAGATGACGTCTATAGTATAGATGACGTCTATAGTATAGATGACGTCTAAAGTATAGACGACATCTATAGTATAGATGACGACTAAAGTATTGATGATGTCTTTAGTATAGACGACGTCTATAGTATAGACGACATCTACAGTATAGATGACGTCTATAGTATAGATGACGTCTATAGTATAGATGACGTCTATAGTATAGATGGCGTCTATAGTATAGATGACGTCTATAGTATAGATGGCGTCTATAGTATAGATGACGTCTATAGTATAGATGACGTCTATAGAATAGATGACGTCTATAGTATAGATGACGTCTATAGTATGAATGAAGTCTATAGTATAGATGACGTCTATAGTATAGATGACGTCTATAGTATAGATGACGTCTATAGTATAGATGACGTCTATAGTATAGATGACGTCTATAGTATAGATGCCGTCTATAGTATGAATGAAGTCTATAGTATAGATGACGTCTATAGTATGAATGAAGTCTATAGTATAGATGACGTCTATAGTATAGATGGCGTCTATAGTATAGATGACGTCTATAGTATAGATGACGTCTATAGTATAGATGACGTCTATAGTATAGATGACGTCTATAGTATAGATGACGTCTATAGTATGAATGAAGTCTATAGTATAGATGACGTCTATAGTATAGATGACGTCTATAGTATAGATGACGTCTATAGTATAGATGACGTCTATAGTATAGATGACGTCTATAGTATAGATGACGTCTATAGTATAGATGACGTCTGTAGTATAGATGACGTCTATAGTATAGATGACGTCTATAGTATAGATGACGTCTATAGTATGAATGAAGTCTATAGTATAGATGACGTCTATAGTATAGATGGCGTCTATAGTATAGATGACGTCTATAGTATAGATGACGTCTATAGTATAGATGACGTCTATAGTATAGATGACGTCTATAGTATAGATGACGTCTATAGTATGAATGAAGTCTATAGTATAGATGACGTCTATAGTATAGATGACGTCTATAGTATAGATGACGTCTATAGTATAGATGACGTCTATAGTATAGATGACGTCTATAGTATAGATGACGTCTATAGTATAGATGACGTCTGTAGTATAGATGACGTCTATAGTATAGATGACGTCTATAGTATAGATGACGTCTATAGTATAGATGACGTCTTTAGTATAGATGACGTCTATAGTATAGATGACGTCTATAGTATAGATGGCGTCTATATTATAGATGGCGTCTATTTTATAGATAACGTCTATAGTATAGATGACGACTAAAGTATAGATGACGTCTATAGTATAGACGACATCTATAGTATAGATGACATCTATAGTATAGATGACGTCTTTAGTATAGATGACATCTATAGTATAGATGACGTCTATAGTATAGATGACGTCTATAGTATAGATGACGTCTATAGTATAGATGACGTCTATAGTATAGATGACGTCTATAGTATAGATGACGTCTATAGTATAGATGACGTCTATAGTATAGATGACGTCTATAGTATAGATGGCGTCTATAGTATAGATGACGTCTATAGTATAGATGACGTCTATAGTATAGATGACGTCTATAGTATAGATGACGTCTATAGTATAGATGACGTCTATAGTATAGATGACGTCTATAGTATAGATGACGTCTATAGTATAGATGGCGTCTATAGTATAGATGACGTCTATAGTATAGATGGCGTCTATATTATAGATGGCGTCTATTTTATAGATGACTTCTATAGTATAGTTGACGTCTATAGTATAGATGACGACTAAAGTATAGATGACGTCTATAGTATAGATGACGTCTATAGTATAGATGACGTCTATAGTATAGATGACGTCTATAGTATAGATGACGTCTATAGTATAGATGACGTCTATAGTATAGATGACGTCTATAGTATAGATGACGTCTATAGTATAGATGACGTCTATAGTATAGATGACGTCTATAGTATAGATGACGTCTATAGTATAGATGGTGTCTATAGTATAGATGGCGTCTATATTATAGATGGCGTCTATATTATAGATGGCGTCTATTTTATAGATAACGTCTAGAGTATAGTTGACGTCTATAGTATAGATGACGTCTATAGTGTAGATGACGTCTATAGTATAGATGACGTCTATAGTATAGATGACGTCTATAGTATAGATGACGTCTATAGTATAGATGACGTCTATAGTATAGATGACGTCTATAGTATAGATGACGTCTATAGTATAGATGACGTCTATAGTATAGATGACGTCTATAGTATAGATGACGTCTATAGTATAGATGACGTCTATAGTATAGATGACGTCTATAGTATAGATGACGTCTAGAGTATAGATGACGTCTATAGTATAGATGACGACTAAAGTATAGATGACGTCTATAGTATAGACGACATCTATAGTATAGATGACATCTATAGTATAGATGACGTCTTTAGTATAGATGACATCTATAGTATAGATGACGTCTATAGTATAGATGACGTCTATAGTATAGATGACGTCTATAGTATAGATGACGTCTATAGTATAGACGACGTCTATAGTATAGATGACGGGTATAGTATAGATGACGTCTATAGTATAGATGGCGTCTATATTATAGATGGCGTCTATTTTATAGATGACGTCTAGAGTATAGTTGACGTCTATAGTATAGATGACGTCTATAGTGTAGATGACGTCTATAGTATAGATGACGTCTATAGTATAGATGGCGTCTATAGTAAAGATGACGTCTATAGTATAGATGACGTCTATAGAATAGATGACGTCTATAGTATAGATGACGTCTATAGTATAGATGACGTCTAAAGTATAGACGACATCTATAGTATAGATGACGACTAAAGTATTGATGATGTCTATAGTATAGACGACGTCTATAGTATATAGCATAGATAGACGTCTATAGTATAGACGACATCTATAGTATAGATGACATCTATAGTATAGATGACGTCTATAGTATAGATGACGTCTATAGTATAGATGACGTCTATAGTATAGATGAAGTCTATAGTATAAATGACGTCTATAGTATAGATGACTTCTATAGTATAGATGACGTCTATATTATAGATGACGTCTATATTATAGATGACGTCTTTAGTATAGATGACGTCTATATTATAGATGATGTCTATAGTATAGATGACGTATATAGCTTAGATGACGTCTATAGTATAGATGACGTCTATAGCATAGATGACGTCTATAGTATAGATGACGTCTATAGCATAGATGACGTCTATAGTATAGATAACGTCTATAGTATAGATGACGTCTATAGTATGAATGAAGTCTATAGTATAGATGACGTCTATAGTATAGATGACGTCTATAGTATAAATGACGTCTATAGTATAGATGACGTCTATAGTATAGATGACGTCTATAGTATAGATGACGTCTATAGTATAGATGACGTCTATAGTATAGATGACGTCTATAGTATAGATGACGTCTATAGTATAGATGACGTCTATAGTATAGATGACGTCTATAGTATAGATGACGTCTATAGTATAGATGACGTCTATAGTATAGATGACGTCTATAGTATAGATGACGTCTATAGTATAGATGACGTCTATAGTATAAATGACGTCTATAGTATAGATGACGTCTATAGTATAGATGACGTCTATATTATAGATGACGTCTTTAGTATAGATGACGTCTATATTATAGATGACGTCTATATTATAGATGATGTCTATAGTATAGATGACGTCTATAGCATAGATGACGTCTATAGTATAGATGACGTCTATAGTATATATGACGTCTATAGTATAGATGACGTCTATAGTATAGATGACGTCTATAGTATATATGACGTCTACAGTATAGATGACGTCTATAGTATAGATGATGTCTATAGTATAGATGACGTCTATAGTAAACATGACGTCTATAGTATAGATGACGTCTATAGTATAGATGACGTCTATAGTATAGATGACGTCTATAGTATAGATGACGTCTATAGTATAGATGACGTCTATAGTATAGATGACGTCTATAGTATAGATGACGTCTATAGTATAGATGACGTCTATAGTATAGATGACGTCTATAGTATAGATGAAGTCTATAGTATAGATGACGTCTATAGTATAGATGACGTCTATAGTATAGATGACGTCTATAGTATAGATGACGTCTGTAGTATAGATGACGTCTATAGTATAGATGACGTCTATAGTATAGATGACGTCTATAGTATAGATGACGTCTATAGTATGAATGAAGTCTATAGTATAGATGACGTCTATAGTATAGATGACGTCTATAGTATAGATGACGTCTATAGTATAGATGACGTCTGTAGTATAGATGACGTCTATAGTATAGATGACGTCTATAGTATAGATGACGTCTTTAGTATAGATGACGTCTATAGTATAGATGACGTCTATAGTATAGATGACGTCTATAGTATAGATGACGTCTATAGTATAGATGACGTCTATAGTATAGATGACGTCTATAGTATAGATGACGTCTATAGTATAGATGACGTCTATAGTATAGATGACGTCTATAGTATAGATGACGTCTATAGTATAGATGACGTCTATAGTATAGATGACGTCTATAGTATAGATGACGTCTATAGTATAGATGACGTCTATAGTATAGATGACGTCTATAGTATAGATGACGTCTATAGTATAGATGACGTCTATAGTATAGATGACGTCTATAGTATAGATGACGTCTATAGTATAGATGACGTCTATAGTATAGATGACGACTAAAGTATAGATGACGTCTATAGTATAGATGACGTCTATAGTATAGATGACGTCTATAGTATAGATGACGTCTATAGTATAGATGGCGTCTATTTTATAGATAACGTCTAGAGTATAGTTGACGTCTACAGTATAGATGACGTCTATAGTATAGATGATGTCTATAGTATAGATGACGTCTATAGTAAACATGACGTCTATAGTATAGATGACGTCTATAGTATAGATGACGTCTATAGTATAGATGACGTCTATAGTATAGATGACGTCTATAGTATAGATGACGTCTATAGTATAGATGACGTCTATAGTATAGATGACGTCTATAGTATAGATGACGTCTATAGTATAGATGACGTCTATAGTATAGATGAAGTCTATAGTATAGATGACGTCTATAGTATAGATGACGTCTATAGTATAGATGACGTCTATAGTATAGATGACGTCTGTAGTATAGATGACGTCTATAGTATAGATGACGTCTATAGTATAGATGACGTCTATAGTATAGATGACGTCTATAGTATGAATGAAGTCTATAGTATAGATGACGTCTATAGTATAGATGACGTCTATAGTATAGATGACGTCTATAGTATAGATGACGTCTGTAGTATAGATGACGTCTATAGTATAGATGACGTCTATAGTATAGATGACGTCTTTAGTATAGATGACGTCTATAGTATAGATGACGTCTATAGTATAGATGACGTCTATAGTATAGATGACGTCTATAGTATAGATGACGTCTATAGTATAGATGACGTCTATAGTATAGATGACGTCTATAGTATAGATGACGTCTATAGTATAGATGACGTCTATAGTATAGATGACGTCTATAGTATAGATGACGTCTATAGTATAGATGACGTCTATAGTATAGATGACGTCTATAGTATAGATGACGTCTATAGTATAGATGACGTCTATAGTATAGATGACGTCTATAGTATAGATGACGTCTATAGTATAGATGACGACTAAAGTATAGATGACGTCTATAGTATAGATGACGTCTATAGTATAGATGACGTCTATAGTATAGATGACGTCTATAGTATAGATGGCGTCTATTTTATAGATAACGTCTAGAGTATAGTTGACGTCTATAGTATAGATGACGTCTATAGTGTAGATGACGTCTATAGTATAGATGACGTCTATAGTATAGATGACGTCTATAGTATAGATGACGTCTATAGTATAGATGACGTCTATAGTATAGATGACGTCTATAGTATAGATGACGTCTATAGTATAGATGACGTCTATAGTATAGATGACGTCTATAGTATAGATGACGTCTATAGTATAGATGACGTCTATAGTATAGATGACGTCTATAGTATAGATGACGTCTATAGTATAGATGACGTCTATAGTATAGATGACGTCTATAGTATAGATGACGTCTATAGTATAGATGACGTCTATAGTATAGATGACGTCTATAGTATAGATGACGTCTATAGTATAGATGACGTCTATAGTATAGATGACGTCTATAGTATAGATGACGTCTATAGTATAGATGACGTCTATAGTATAGATGACGTCTATAGTATAGATGACGTCTATAGTATAGATGACGTCTATAGTATAGATGACGTCTATAGTATAGATGACGTCTATAGTATAGATGACGTCTATAGTATAGATGACGTCTATAGTATATATGACGTCTATAGTATAGATGGCGTCTATATTATAGATGGCGTCTATTTTATAGATGATGTCTAGAGTATAGTTGACGTCTATAGTATAGATGACGTCTAAAGTGTAGATGACGTCTATAGTATAGATGACGTCTATAGTATAGATGGCGTCTATAGTATAGATGACGTCTATAGAATAGATAACGTCTATAGTATAGATGACGTCTATAGTATAGATGACGTCTAAAGTATAGACGACATCTATAGTATAGATGACGACTAAAGTATTGATGATGTCTATAGTATAGACGACGTCTATAGTATATAGCATAGATAGACGTCTATAGTATAGACGACATCTATAGTATAGATGACGTCTATAGTATAGATGACGTCTATAGTATAGATGACGTCTATAGTATAGATGACGTCTATAGTATAAATGACGCCTATAGTATAGATGACGTCTATAGTATAGATGACGTCTATGGAATAGATGACGTCTATAGTATAGATGACGTCTATAGTATAGATGACGTCTAAAGTATAGACGACATCTATAGTATAGATGACGACTAAAGTATTGATGATGTCTTTAGTATAGACGACGTCTATAGTATAGACGACATCTACAGTATAGATGACGTCTATAGTATAGATGACGTCTATAGTATAGATGGCGTCTATAGTATAGATGACGTCTATAGTATAGATGACGTCTATAGAATAGATGACGTCTATAGTATAGATGACGTCTATAGTATGAATGAAGTCTATAGTATAGATGACGTCTATAGTATAGATGACGTCTATAGTATAGATGACGTCTATAGTATAGATGACGTCTATAGTATAGATGACGTCTATAGTATAGATGCCGTCTATAGTATGAATGAAGTCTATAGTATAGATGACGTCTATAGTATAGATGGCGTCTATAGTATAGATGACGTCTATAGTATAGATGACGTCTATAGTATAGATGACGTCTATAGTATAGATGACGTCTATAGTATGAATGAAGTCTATAGTATAGATGACGTCTATAGTATAGATGACGTCTATAGTATAGATGACGTCTATAGTATAGATGACGTCTGTAGTATAGATGACGTCTATAGTATAGATGACGTCTATAGTATAGATGACGTCTATAGTATAGATGACGTCTTTAGTATAGATGACGTCTATAGTATAGATGACGTCTATAGTATAGATGACGTCTATAGCATAGATGACGTCTATAGTATAGATGACGTCTATAGTATAGATGACGTCTATAGTACAGATGACGTCTATAGTATAGATGACGTCTATAGTACAGATGACGTCTATAGTATAGATGACGTCTATAGTATAGATGACGTCTATAGTATAGATGACGACTAAAGTATAGATGACGTCTATAGTATAGATGACGTCTATAGTATAGATGACGTCTATAGTATAGATGACGTCTATAGTATAGATGACGTCTATAGTATAGATGACGTCTATAGTATAGATGACGTCTATAGTATAGATGACGTCTATAGTATAGATGACGTCTATAGTATAGATGGCGTCTATTTTATAGATAACGTCTAGAGTATAGTTGACGTCTATTTTATAGATAACGTCTAGAGTATAGTTGACGTCTATAGTATAGGTGACGTCTATAGTGTAGATGACGTCTATAGTATAGATGACGTCTATAGTATAGATGACGTCTATAGTATAGATGACGTCTATAGTATAGATGACGTCTATAGTATAGATGACGTCTATAGTATAGATGACGTCTATAGTATAGATGACGTCTATAGTATAGATGACGTCTATAGTAAAGATGACGTCTATAGTATAGATGACGTCTATAGTATAGATGACGTCTATAGTATAGATGAAGTCTATAGTATAGATGACGTCTATAGTATAGATGGCGTCTATATTATAGATGACGTCTATAGTATGAATGAAGTCTATAGTATAGATGACGTCTATAGTATAGATGGCGTCTATAGTATAGTTGACGTCTATAGTATAGATGACGTCTATAGTATAGATGACGTCTATAGTATAGATGACGTCTATAGTATGAATGAAGTCTATAGTATAGATGACGTCTATAGTATAGATGACGTCTATAGTATAGATGACGTCTATAGTATAGATGACGTCTATAGTATAGATGACGTCTATAGTATAGATGACGTCTATAGTATAGATGACGTCTATAGTATAGATGACGTCTGTAGTATAGATGACGTCTATAGTATAGATGACGTCTACAGTATAGATGACGTCTATAGTATAGATGACGTCTTTAGTATAGATGACGTCTATAGTATAGATGACGTCTATAGTATAGATGACGTCTATAGTATAGATGACGTCTATAGTATAGATGACGTCTATAGTATAGATGACGTCTATAGTATAGATGACGTCTATAGTATAGATGACGTCTATAGTACAGATGACGTCTATAGTATAGATGACGTCTATAGTATAGATGACGTCTATAGTATAGATGACGTCTATAGTATAGATGACGTCTATAGTATAGATGACGTCTATAGTATAGATGACGTCTTTAGTATAGATGACGTCTATAGTATAGATGACGACTATAGTATAGATGACGTCTATAGTATAGATGACGTCTATAGTATAGATGACGTCTATAGTATAGATGACGTCTATAGTATAGATGGCGTCTATAGTATAGATGACGTCTATAGTATAGATGACGTCTATAGTATAGATGGCGTCTATTTTATAGATAACGTCTAGAGTATAGTTGACGTCTATAGTATAGATGACGTCTATAGTGTAGATGACGTCTATAGTATAGATGACGTCTATAGTATAGATGACGTCTATAGTATAGATGACGTCTATAGTATAGATGACGTCTATAGTATAGATGACGTCTATAGTATAGATGACGTCTATAGTATAGATGACGTCTATAGTATAGATGACGTCTATAGTATAGATGACGTCTATAGTATAGATGACGTCTATAGTATAGATGACGTCTATAGTATAGATGACGTCTATAGTATAGATGACGTCTATAGTATGAATGAAGTCTATAGTATAGATGACGTCTATAGTATAGATGGCGTCTATAGTATAGATGACGTCTATAGTATAGATGACGTCTATAGTATAGATGACGTCTATAGTATAGATGACGTCTATAGTATAGATGACGTCTATAGTATGAATGAAGTCTATAGTATAGATGACGTCTATAGTATAGATGACGACTAAAGTATAGATGACGTCTATAGTATAGATGACGTCTATAGTATAGATGACGTCTATAGTATAGATGACGTTTATAGTATAGATGGCGTCTATTTTATAGATAACGTCTAGAGTATAGATGACGTCTATAGTATAGATGACGTCTATAGTATAGATGACGTCTGTAGTATAGATGACGTCTATAGTATAGATGACGTCTATAGTATAGATGACGTCTATAGTATAGATGACGTCTATAGTATAGATGACGTCTATAGTATAGATGACGTCTATAGTATGAACGAAGTCTATAGTATAGATGACGTCTATAGTATAGATGACGTCTATAGTATAGATGACGTCTATAGTATAGATGACGTCTGTAGTATAGATGACGTCTATAGTATAGATGACGTCTATAGTATAGATGACGTCTATAGTATAGATGACGTCTTTAGTATAGATGACGTCTATAGTATAGATGACGTCTATAGTATAGATGACGTCTATAGTATAGATGACGTCTATAGTATAGATGACGTCTATAGTATAGATGACGTCTATAGTATAGATGACGTCTATAGTATAGATGACGTCTATAGTATAGATGACGTCTATAGTACAGATGACGTCTATAGTATAGATGACGTCTATAGTATAGATGACGTCTATAGTATAGATGACGACTAAAGTATAGATGACGTCTATAGTATAGATGACGTCTATAGTATAGATGACGTCTATAGTATAGATGACGTCTATAGTATTGATGGCGTCTATTTTATAGATAACGTCTAGAGTATAGTTGACGTCTATAGTATAGATGACGTCTATAGTGTAGATGACGTCTATAGTATAGATGACGTCTATAGTATAGATGACGTCTATAGTATAGATGACGTCTATAGTATAGATGACGTCTATAGTATAGATGACGTCTATAGTATAGATGACGTCAATAGTATAGATGACGTCTATAGTATAGATGACGTCTATAGTATAGATGACGTCTATAGTATAGATGACGTCTATAGTATAGATGACGTCTATAGTATAGATGACGTCTATAGTATAGATGACGTCTATAGTATAGATGACGTCTATAGTATAGATGACGTCTATAGTATAGATGACGTCTATAGTATAGATGAAGTCTATAGTATAGATGACGTCTATAGTATAGATGGCGTCTATATTATAGATGGCGTCTATTTTATAGATGACGTCTAGAGTATAGTTGACGTCTATAGTATAGATGACGTCTATAGTGTAGATGACGTCTATAGTATAGATGACGTCTATAGTATAGATGAAGTCTATAGTATAGATGACGTCTATAGTATAGATGGCGTCTATAGTATAGATGACGTCTATAGTATAGATGACGTCTATAGTATAGATGACGTCTATAGTATAGATGACGTCTATAGTATAGATGACGTCTATAGTATAGATGACGTCTATAGTATAGATGACGTCTATAGTATAGATGACGTCTATAGTATAGATGACGTCTATAGTATAGATGACGTCTATAGTATAGATGACGTCTATAGTATAGATGACGTCTATAGTATAGATGACGTCTATAGTATAGATGACGTCTATAGTATAGATGACGTCTATAGTATAGATGACGTCTATAGTATAGATGAAGTCTATAGTATAGATGACGTCTATAGTATAGATGGCGTCTATATTATAGATGGCGTCTATTTTATAGATGACGTCTAGAGTATAGTTGACGTCTATAGTATAGATGACGTCTATAGTATAGATGACGTCTATAGTATAGATGACGTCTATAGTATAGATGACGTCTATAGTATAGATGACGTCTATAGTATAGATGACGTCTATAGTATAGATGACGTCTATAGTATAGATGACGTCTATAGTATAGATGACGTCTATAGTATAGATGACGTCTATAGTATAGATGACGTCTATAGTATAGATGACGTCTATAGTATAGATGACGTCTATAGTATAGATGACGTCTATAGTATAGATGACGTCTATAGTATAGATGACGTCTATAGTATAGATGACGTCTATAGTATAGATGACGTCTATAGTATAGATGACGTCTATAGTATAGATGACGTCTATAGTATAGATGACGTCTATAGTATAGATGACGTCTATAGTATAGATGACGTCTATAGTATAGATGAAGTCTATAGTATAGATGACGTCTATAGTATAGATGGCGTCTATATTATAGATGGCGTCTATTTTATAGATGACGTCTAGAGTATAGTTGACGTCTATAGTATAGATGACGTCTATAGTGTAGATGACGTCTATAGTATAGATGACGTCTATAGTATAGATGGCGTCTATAGTATAGATTACGTCTATAGTATAGATGACGTCTATAGAATAGATGACGTCTATAGTATAGATGACGTCTAAAGTATAGACGACATCTATAGTATAGATGACGACTAAAGTATTGATGATGTCTATAGTATAGACGACGTCTATAGTATATAGCATAGATAGACGTCTATAGTATAGACGACATCTATAGTATAGATGACGTCTATAGTATAGATGACGTCTATAGTATAGATGACGTCTATAGTATAGATGACGTCTAAAGTATAGACGACATCTATAGTATAGATGACGACTAAAGTATTGATGATGTCTATAGTATAGACGACGTCTATAGTATATAGCATAGATAGTATAGATGCCGTCTATAGTATGAATGAAGTCTATAGTATAGATGACGTCTATAGTATAGATGGCGTCTATAGTATAGATGACGTCTATAGTATAGATGACGTCTATAGTATAGATGACGTCTATAGTATGAATGAAGTCTATAGTATAGATGACGTCTATAGTATAGATGACGTCTATAGTATAGATGACGTCTATAGTATAGATGACGTCTATAGTATAGATGACGTCTATAGTATAGATGACGTCTATAGTATAGATGACGTCTATAGTATAGATGACGTCTATAGTATAGATGACGTCTATAGTATAGATGAAGTCTATAGTATAGATGACGTCTATAGTATAGATGGCGTCTATATTATAGATGGCGTCTATTTTATAGATGACGTCTAGAGTATAGTTGACGTCTATAGTATAGATGACGTCTATAGTGTAGATGACGTCTATAGTATAGATGACGTCTATAGTATAGATGGCGTCTATAGTATAGATGACGTCTATAGTATAGATGACGTCTATAGAATAGATGACGTCTATAGTATAGATGACGTCTATAGTATAGATGACGTCTAAAGTATAGACGACATCTATAGTATAGATGACGACTAAAGTATTGATGATGTCTATAGTATAGACGACGTCTATAGTATATAGCATAGATAGACGTCTATAGTATAGACGACATCTATAGTATAGATGACGTCTATAGTATAGATGACGTCTATAGTATAGATGACGTCTATAGTATAGATGACGTCTAAAGTATAGACGACATCTATAGTATAGATGACGACTAAAGTATTGATGATGTCTATAGTATAGACGACGTCTATAGTATATAGCATAGATAGACGTCTATAGTATAGACGACATCAACAGTATAGATGACGTCTATAGTATAGATGACGTCTATAGTATAGATGGCGTCTATAGTATAGATGACGTCTATAGTATAGATGACGTCTATAGAATAGATGACGTCTATAGTATAGATGACGTCTATAGTATGAATGAAGTCTATAGTATAGATGACGTCTATAGTATAGATGACGTCTATAGTATAGATGACGTCTATAGTATAGATGACGTCTATAGTATAGATGACGTCTATAGTATAGATGACGTCTATAGTATAGATGACGTCTATAGTATAGATGACGTCTATAGTATAGATGCCGTCTATAGTATGAATGAAGTCTATAGTATAGATGACGTCTATAGTATAGATGGCGTCTATAGTATAGATGACGTCTATAGTATAGATGACGTCTATAGTAAAGATGACGTCTATAGTATGAATGAAGTCTATAGTATAGATGACGTCTATAGTATAGATGACGTCTATAGTATAGATGACGTCTATAGTATAGATGACGTCTATAGTATAGATGACGTCTGTAGTATAGATGACGTCTATAGTATAGATGACGTCTATAGTATAGATGACGTCTATAGTATAGATGACGTCTATAGTATAGATGACGTCTATAGTATAGATGACGTCTTTAGTATAGATGACGTCTATAGTATAGATGACGTCTATAGTATAGATGACGTCTATAGTATAGATGACGTCTATAGTATAGATGACGTCTATAGTATAGATGACGTCTATAGTATAGATGACGTCTATAGTACAGATGACGTCTATAGTATAGATGACGTCTATAGTATAGACGACGTCTATAGTATAGATGACGTCTATAGTATAGATGACGACTAAAGTATAGATGACGTCTATAGTATAGATGACGTCTATAGTATAGATGACGTCTATAGTATAGATGACGTCTATAGTATAGATGACGTCTATAGTATAGATGACGTCTATAGTATAGATGACGTCTATAGTATAGATGGCGTCTATTTTATAGATAACGTCTAGAGTATAGTTGACGTCTATAGTATAGATGACGTCTATAGTGTAGATGACGTCTATAGTATAGATGACGTCTATAGTATAGATGACGTCTATAGTATAGATGACGTCTATAGTATAGATGACTTCTATAGTATAGATGACGTCTATAGTATAGATGACGTCTATAGTATAGATGACGTCTATAGTATAGATGACGTCTATAGTATAGATGACGTCTATAGTATAGATGACGTCTATAGTATAGATGACGTCTATAGTAAAGATGACGTCTATAGTATAGATGACGTCTATAGTATAGATGACGTCTATAGTATAGATGACGTCTATAGTATAGATGACGTCTATAGTATAGATGACGTCTATAGTATAGATGACGTCTATAGTATAAATGACGTCTATAGTATAGATGACGTCTATAGTATAGATGACGTCTATATTATAGATGACGTCTATATTATAGATGACGTCCTTAGTATAGATGACGTCTATATTATAGATGATGTCTATAGTATAGATGACGTCTATAGCATAGATGACGTCTATAGTATAGATGACGTCTATAGTATAGATGACGTCTATAGTATAGATGACGTCTATAGTATATATGACGTCTATAGTATAAATGATGTCTATAGTATAGATGACGTCTATAGTATAGATGACGTCTATAGTATAAATGATGTCTATAGTATAGATGACGTCTATAGTATAGATGACGTCTATAGTATAGATGACGTCTATAGTATAGATGACGTCTATAGTATAGATGACGTCTATAGTATAGATGACGTCTATAGTATAGATGACGTCTATAGTATAGATGACGTCTATAGTATAGATGACGTCTATAGTATAGATGACGTCTATAGTATAGATGACGTCTATAGTATAGATGACGTCTATAGTATAGATGACGTCTATAGTATAGATGACGTCTATAGTATAGATGACGTCTATAGTATAGATGACGTCTATAGTATAGATGACGTCTATAGTATAGATGAAGTCTATAGTATAGATGACGTCTATAGTATAGATGACGTCTATAGTATAGATGACGTCTATAGTATAGATGACGTCTGTAGTATAGATGACGTCTATAGTATAGATGACGTCTATAGTATAGATGACGTCTATAGTATAGATGACGTCTATAGTATGAATGAAGTCTATAGTATAGATGACGTCTATAGTATAGATGACGTCTATAGTATAGATGACGTCTATAGTATAGATGACGTCTATAGTATAGATGACGTCTGTAGTATAGATGACGTCTATAGTATAGATGACGTCTATAGTATAGATGACGTCTATAGTATAGATGACGTCTTTAGTATAGATGACGTCTATAGTATAGATGACGTCTATAGTATAGATGACGTCTATAGTATAGATGACGTCTATAGTATAGATGACGTCTATAGTATAGATGACGTCTATAGTATAGATGACGTCTATAGTATAGATGACGTCTATAGTATAGATGACGTCTATAGTATAGATGACGTCTATAGTATAGATGACGTCTATAGTATAGATGACGTCTATAGTATAGATGACGTCTATAGTATAGATGACGTCTATAGTATAGATGACGTCTATAGTATAGATGACGACTAAAGTATAGATGACGTCTATAGTATAGATGACGTCTATAGTATAGATGACGTCTATAGTATAGATGACGTCTATAGTATAGATGGCGTCTATTTTATAGATAACGTCTAGAGTATAGTTGACGTCTATAGTATAGATGACGTCTATAGTGTAGATGACGTCTATAGTATAGATGACGTCTATAGTATAGATGACGTCTATAGTATAGATGACGTCTATAGTATAGATGACGTCTATAGTATAGATGACGTCTATAGTATAGATGACGTCTATAGTATAGATGACGTCTATAGTATAGATGACGTCTATAGTATAGATGACGTCTATAGTATAGATGACGTCTATAGTATAGATGACGTCTATAGTATAGATGACGTCTATAGTATAGATGACGTCTATAGTATAGATGACGTCTATAGTATAGATGACATCTATAGTATAGATGACGTCTATAGTATAGATGACGTCTATAGTATAGATGACGTCTATAGTATAGATGACGTCTATAGTATAGATGACGTCTATAGTATAGATGACGTCTATAGTATAGATGACGTCTATAGTATATATGACGTCTATAGTATAGATGGCGTCTATATTATAGATGGCGTCTAGAGTATAGTTGACGTCTATAGTGTAGATGACGTCTATAGTATAGATGACGTCTATAGTATAGATGGCGTCTATAGTATAGATGACGTCTATAGAATAGATGACGTCTATAGTATAGATGACGTCTATAGTATAGATGACGTCTAAAATATAGACGACATCTATAGTATAGAAGACGACTAAAGTATTGATGATGTCTATAGTATAGACGACGTCTATAGTATATAGCATAGATAGACGTCTATAGTATAGACGACATCTATACTATAGATGACGTCTATAGTATAGATGACGTCTATAGTATAGATGACGTCTATAGTATAAATGACGCCTATAGTATAGATGACGTCTATAGTATAGATGACGTCTATGGAATAGATGACGTCTATAGTATAGATGACGTCTATAGTATAGATGACGTCTAAAGTATAGACGACATCTATAGTATAGATGACGACTAAAGTATTGATGATGTCTTTAGTATAGACGACGTCTATAGTATAGATGACGTCTATAGTATAGATGACGTCTATAGTATAGATGACGTCTATAGTATAGATGACGTCTATAGTATAGATGACGTCTATAGTATATATGACGTCTATAGTATAGATGGCGTCTATATTATAGATGGCGTCTATTCTATAGATGACGTCTAGAGTATAGTTGACGTCTATAGTATAGATGACGTCTATAGTGTAGATGACGTCTATAGTATAGATGACGTCTATAGTATAGATGGCGTCTATAGTATAGATGACGTCTATAGAATAGATGACGTCTATAGTATAGATGACGTCTATAGTATAGATGCCGTCTATAGTATGAATGAAGTCTATAGTATAGATGACGTCTATAGTATAGATGGCGTCTATAGTATAGATGACGTCTATAGTATAGATGACGTCTATAGTATAGATGACGTCTATAGTATAGATGACGTCTATAGTATAGATGACGTCTATAGTATGAATGAAGTCTATAGTATAGATGACGTCTATAGTATAGATGATGTCTATAGTATAGATGACGTCTATAGTATAGATGACGTCTGTAGTATAGATGACGTCTATAGTATAGATGACGTCTATAGTATAGATGACGTCTATAGTATAGATGACGTCTATAGTATAGATGACGTCTTTAGTATAGATGACGTCTTTAGTATAGATGACGTCTATAGTATAGATGACGTCTATAGTATAGATGACGTCTATAGTATAGATGACGTCTATAGTATAGATGATGTCTATAGTATAGATGACGTCTATAGTATAGATGACGTCTATAGTATAGATGACGACTAAAGTATAGATGACGTCTATAGTATAGATGACGTCTATAGTATAGATGACGTCTATAGTATAGATGACGTCTATAGTATAGATGACGTCTATAGTATAGATGACGTCTATAGTATAGATGGCGTCTATTTTATAGATAACGTCTAGAGTATAGCTGACGTCTATTTTATAGATAACGTCTAGAGTATAATTGACGTCTATAGTATAGGTGACGTCTATAGTGTAGATGACGTCTATAGTATAGATGACGTCTATAGTATAGATGACGTCTATAGTATACATGACGTCTATAGTATAGATGACGTCTATAGTATAGATGAAGTCTATAGTATAGATGACGTCTATAGTATAGATGACGTCTATAGTATAGATGACGTCTATAGTATAGATGACGTCTATAGTATAGATGACGTCTATAGTATAGATGACGTCTATAGTATAGATGACGTCTATAGTATAGATGACGTCTATAGTATAGATGACGTCTATAGTATAGATGACGTCTATAGTATAGATGACGTCTATAGTATAGATGACGTCTATAGTATAGATGACGTCTATAGTATAGATGACGTCTATAGTACAGATGACGTCTATAGTATAGATGACGTCTATAGTATAGATGACGACTAAAGTATAGATGACGTCTATAGTATAGATGACGTCTATAGTATAGATGACGTCTATAGTATAGATGACGTCTATAGTATAGATGACGTCTATAGTATAGATGACGTCTATAGTATAGATGGCGTCTATTTTATAGATAACGTCTAGAGTATAGTTGACGTCTATTTTATAGATAACGTCTATAGTATAGATGACGTCTATAGTATAGATGGCGTCTATTTTATAGATAACGTCTAGAGTATAGATGACGTCTATAGTATAGATGACGTCTATAGTATAGATGACGTCTGTAGTATAGATGACGTCTATAGTATAGATGACGTCTATAGTATAGATGACGTCTATAGTATAGATGACGTCTATAGTATAGATGACGTCTATAGTATGAATGAAGTCTATAGTATAGATGACGTCTATAGTATAGATGACGTCTATAGTATAGATGACGTCTATAGTATAGATGACGTCTGTAGTATAGATGACGTCTATAGTATAGATGACGTCTATAGTATAGATGACGTCTTTAGTATAGATGACGTCTATAGTATAGATGACGTCTATATTATAGATGACGTCTATAGTATAGATGACGTCTATAGTATAGATGACGTCTATAGTATAGATGACGTCTATAGTATAGATGACGTCTATAGTACAGATGACGTCTATAGTATAGATGACGTCTATAGTATAGATGACGTCTATAGTATAGATGACGTCTATAGTATAGATGACGACTAAAGTATAGATGACGTCTATAGTATAGATGACGTCTATAGTATAGATGACGTCTATAGTATAGATGACGTCTATAGTATAGATGGCGTCTATTTTATAGATAACGTCTAGAGTATAGTTGACGTCTATAGTATAGATGACGTCTATAGTATAGATGACGTCTATAGTATAGATGACGTCTATAGTATAGATGACGTCTATAGTATAGATGACGTCTATAGTATAGATGACGTCTATAGTATAGATGACGTCTATAGTATAGATGACGTCTATAGTATAGATGACGTCTATAGTATAGATGACGTCTATAGTATAGATGACGTCTATAGTATAGATGACGTCTATAGTATAGATGACGTCTATAGTATAGATGAAGTCTATAGTATAGATGACGTCTATAGTATAGATGGCGTCTATTTTATAGATGACGTCTAGAGTATAGTTGACGTCTATAGTATAGATGACGTCTATAGTGTAGATGACGTCTATAGTATAGATGACGTCTATAGTATAGATGAAGTCTATAGTATAGATGACGTCTATAGTATAGATGGCGTCTATAGTATAGATGACGTCTATAGTATAGATGACGTCTATAGTATAGATGACGTCTATAGTATAGATGAAGTCTATAGTATAGATGACGTCTATAGTATAGATGGCGTCTATATTATAGATGGCGTCTTTTTTTTAGATGACGTCTAGAGTATAGTTGACGTCTATAGTATAGATGACGTCTATAGTATAGATGACGTCTATAGTATAGATGACGTCTATAGTATAGATGACGTCTATAGTATAGATGACGTCTATAGTATAGATGACGTCTATAGTATAGATGACGTCTATAGTATAGATGACGTCTATAGTATAGATGACGTCTATAGTATAGATGACGTCTATAGTATAGATGACGTCTATAGTATAGATGACGTCTATAGTATAGATGACGTCTATAGTATAGATGACGTCTATAGTATAGATGGCGTCTATATTATAGATGGCGTCTATATTATAGATGGCGTCTATTTTATAGATGACGTCTATAGTATAGATGACGTCTATAGTATAGATGACGTCTATAGTATAGATGACGTCTATAGTATAGATGACGTCTATAGTATAGATGACGTCTATAGTATAGATGACGTCTATAGTATAGATGACGTCTATAGTATAGATGACGTCTATAGTATAGATGACGTCTATAGTATAGATGACGTCTATAGTATAGATGACGTCTTTAGTATAGATGACGTCTATAGTATAGATGACGTCTATAGTATAGATGACGTCTATAGTATAGATGACGTCTATAGTATAGATGACGTCTATAGTATAGATGACGTCTATAGTATAGATGACGTCTATAGTATAGATGACGTCTATAGTATAGATGACGTCTATAGTATAGATGACGTCTATAGTATAGATGACGTCTATAGTATAGATGACGTCTATAGTATAGATGACGTCTATAGTATAGATGACGTCTATATTATAGATGGCGTCTATTTTATAGATGACGTCTAGAGTATAGTTGACGTCTATAGTATAGATGACGTCTATAGTGTAGATGACGTCTATAGTATAGATGACGTCTATAGTATAGATGGCGTCTATAGTATAGATGACGTCTATAGTATAGATGACGTCTATAGAATAGATGACGTCTATAGTATAGATGACGTCTATAGTATAGATGACGTCTAAAGTATAGACGACATCTATAGTATAGATGACGACTAAAGTATTGATGATGTCTATAGTATAGACGACGTCTATAGTATATAGCATAGATAGACGTCTATAGTATAGACGACATCTATAGTATAGATGACGTCTATAGTATAGATGACGTCTATAGTATAGATGACGTCTATAGTATAAATGACGCCTATAGTATAGATGACGTCTATAGTATAGATGACGTCTATGGAATAGATGACGTCTATAGTATAGATGACGTCTATAGTATAGATGACGTCTAAAGTATAGACGACATCTATAGTATAGATGACGACTAAAGTATTGATGATGTCTATAGTATAGACGACGTCTATAGTATATAGCATAGTTAGACGTCTATAGTATAGACGACATCTACAGTATAGATGACGTCTATAGTATAGATGACGTCTATAGTATAGATGACGTCTTTAGTATAGATGACGTCTATAGTATAGATGACGTCTATAGTATAGATGACGTCTATAGTATAGATGACGTCTATAGTATAGATGACGTCTATAGTATAGATGGCGTCTATAGTATAGATGACGTCTATAGTATAGATGACGTCTATAGAATAGATGACGTCTATAGTATAGATGACGTCTATAGTATGAATGAAGTCTATAGTATAGATGACGTCTATAGTATAGATGACGTCTATAGTTTAGATGACGTCTATAGTATAGATGACGTCTATAGTATAGATGCCGTCTATAGTATGAATGAAGTCTATAGTATAGATGACGTCTATAGTATAGATGGCGTCTATAGTATAGATGACGTCTATAGTATAGATGACGTCTATAGTATAGATGCCGTCTATAGTATGAATGAAGTCTATAGTATAGATGACGTCTATAGTATAGATGGCGTCTATAGTATAGATGACGTCTATAGTATAGATGACGTCTATAGAATAGATGACGTCTATAGTATAGATGACGTCTATAGTATGAATGAAGTCTATAGTATAGATGACGTCTATAGTATAGATGACGTCTATAGTATAGATGACGTCTATAGTATAGATGCCGTCTATAGTATGAATGAAGTCTATAGTATAGATGACGTCTATAGTATAGATGGCGTCTAAAGTATAGATGACGTCTATTTTATAGATGACGTCTAGAGTATAGTTGACGTCTATAGTATAGATGACGTCTATAGTATAGATGACGTCTATAGTATAGATGACGTCTATAGTATAGATGACGTCTATAGTATAGATGGCGTCTATAGTATAGATGACGTCTATAGTATAGATGACGTCTATAGAATAGATGACGTCTATAGTATAGATGACGTCTATAGTATGAATGAAGTCTATAGTATAGATGACGTCTATAGTATAGATGACGTCTATAGTATAGATGACGTCTATAGTATAGATGACGTCTATATTATAGATGCCGTCTATAGTATGAATGAAGTCTATAGTATAGATGACGTCTATAGTATAGATGACGTCTATAGTATAGATGAAGTCTATAGTATAGATGACGTCTATAGTATAGATGGCGTCTATATTATAGATGGCGTCTATTTTATAGATGACGTCTAGAGTATAGTTGACGTCTATAGTATAGATGACGTCTATAGTATAGATGACGTCTATAGTATAGATGACGTCTATAGTATAGATGACGTCTATAGTATAGATGAAGTCTATAGTATAGATGACGTCTATAGTATAGATGACGTCTATAGTATAGATGAAGTCTATAGTATAGATGACGTCTATAGTATAGATGGCGTCTATATTATAGATGGCGTCTTTTTTTTAGATGACGTCTAGAGTATAGTTGACGTCTATAGTATAGATGACGTCTATAGTATAGATGACGTCTATAGTATAGATGACGTCTATAGTATAGATAACGTCTATAGTATAGATGACGTCTATAGTATAGATGACGTCTATAGTATAGATGACGTCTATAGTATAGATGACGTCTATAGTATAGATGGCGTCTATATTATAGATGGCGTCTATATTATAGATGGCGTCTATTTTATAGATGACGTCTATAGTATAGATGACGTCTATAGTATAGATGACGTCTATAGTATAGATGACGTCTATAGTATAGATGACGTCTATAGTATAGATGACGTCTATAGTATAGATGACGTCTATAGTATAGATGACGTCTATAGTATAGATGACGTCTATAGTATAGATGACGTCTATAGTATAGATGACGTCTATAGTATAGATGACGTCTATAGTATAGATGACGTCTATAGTATAGATGACGTCTATAGTATAGATGACGTCTATAGTATAGATGACGTCTATAGTATAGATGACGTCTATAGTATAGATGACGTCTATAGTATAGATGACGTCTATAGTATAGATGACGTCTATAGTATAGATGACGTCTATAGTATAGATGACGTCTATAGTATAGATGACGTCTATAGTATAGATGAAGTCTATAGTATAGATGACGTCTATAGTATAGATGGCGTCTATATTATAGATGGCGTCTATTTTATAGATGACGTCTAGAGTATAGTTGACGTCTATAGTATAGATGACGTCTATAGTGTAGATGACGTCTATAGTATAGATGACGTCTATAGTATAGATGGCGTCTATAGTATAGATGACGTCTATAGTATAGATGACGTCTATAGAATAGATGACGTCTATAGTATAGATGACGTCTATAGTATAGATGACGTCTAAAGTATAGACGACATCTATAGTATAGATGACGACTAAAGTATTGATGATGTCTATAGTATAGACGACGTCTATAGTATATAGCATAGATAGACGTCTATAGTATAGACGACATCTATAGTATAGATGACGTCTATAGTATAGATGACGTCTATAGTATAGATGACGTCTATAGTATAGATGACGTCTATAGTATAAATGACGCCTATAGTATAGATGACGTCTATAGTATAGATGACGTCTATGGAATAGATGACGTCTATAGTATAGATGACGTCTATAGTATAGATGACGTCTAAAGTATAGACGACATCTATAGTATAGATGACGACTAAAGTATTGATGATGTCTATAGTATAGACGACGTCTATAGTATATAGCATAGATAGACGTCTATAGTATAGACGACATCTACAGTATAGATGACGTCTATAGTATAGATGACGTCTATAGTATGAATGAAGTCTATAGTATAGATGACGTCTATAGTATAGATGACGTCTATAGTATAGATGACGTCTATAGTATAGATGACGTCTATAGTATAGATGACGTCTATAGTATAGATGACGTCTATAGTATAGATGACGTCTATAGTATAGATGACGTCTATAGTATAGATGACGTCTATAGTATAGATGACGTCTATAGTATAGATGACGTCTATAGTATAGATGACGTCTATAGTATAGATGACGTCTATAGTATAGATGCCGTCTATAGTATGAATGAAGTCTATAGTATAGATGACGTCTATAGTATAGATGGCGTCTATAGTATAGATGACGTCTATAGTATAGATGACGTCTATAGTATAGATGACGTCTATAGTATAGATGACGTCTATAGTATAGATGACGTCTATAGTATAGATGACGTCTGTAGTATAGATGACGTCTATAGTATAGATGACGTCTTTAGTATAGATGACGTCTATAGTATAGATGACGTCTATAGTATAGATGACGTCTATAGTATAGATGACGTCTATAGTATAGATGACGTCTATAGTATAGATGGCGTCTATAGTATAGATGACGTCTATAGTATAGATGACGTCTATAGAATAGATGACGTCTAAAGTATAGACGACATCTATAGTATAGATGACGACTAAAGTATTGATGATGTCTATAGTATAGACGACGTCTATAGTATATAGCATAGATAGACGTCTATAGTATAGACGACATCTACAGTATAGATGACGTCTATAGTATAGATGACGTCTATAGTATGAATGAAGTCTATAGTATAGATGACGTCTATAGTATAGATGACGTCTATAGTATAGATGACGTCTATAGTATAGATGACGTCTATAGTATAGATGACGTCTATAGTATAGATGACGTCTATAGTATAGATGACGTCTATAGTATAGATGACGTCTATAGTATAGATGACGTCTATAGTATAGATGACGTCTATAGTATAGATGACGTCTATAGTATAGATGACGTCTATAGTATAGATGACGTCTATAGTATAGATGCCGTCTATAGTATGAATGAAGTCTATAGTATAGATGACGTCTATAGTATAGATGGCGTCTATAGTATAGATGACGTCTATAGTATAGATGACGTCTATAGTATAGATGACGTCTATAGTATAGATGACGTCTATAGTATAGATGACGTCTATAGTATAGATGACGTCTGTAGTATAGATGACGTCTATAGTATAGATGACGTCTTTAGTATAGATGACGTCTATAGTATAGATGACGTCTATAGTATAGATGACGTCTATAGTATAGATGACGTCTATAGTATAGATGACGTCTATAGTATAGATGGCGTCTATAGTATAGATGACGTCTATAGTATAGATGACGTCTATAGAATAGATGACGTCTATAGTATAGATGACGTCTATAGTATGAATGAAGTCTATAGTATAGATGACGTCTATAGTATAGATGACGTCTATAGTATAGATGACGTCTATAGTATAGATGACGTCTATAGTATAGATGACGTCTATAGTATAGATGACGTCTATAGTATAGATGACGTCTATAGTATAGATGACGTCTATAGTATAGATGACGTCTATAGTATAGATGCCGTCTATAGTATGAATGAAGTCTATAGTATAGATGACGTCTATAGTATAGATGGCGTCTATAGTATAGATGACGTCTATAGTATAGATGACGTCTATAGTATAGATGACGTCTATAGTATGAATGAAGTCTATAGTATAGATGACGTCTATAGTATAGATGACGTCTATAGTATAGATGACGTCTATAGTATAGATGACGTCTATAGTATAGATGACGTCTGTAGTATAGATGACGTCTATAGTATAGATGACGTCTATAGTATAGATGACGTCTATAGTATAGATGACGTCTATAGTATTCTATAGTATAGATGACGTCTATAGTATAGATGACGTCTATAGTATAGATGACGTCTATAGTATAGATGACGTCTATAGTATAGATGACGTCTATAGTATAGATGACGTCTATAGTATAGATGGCGTCTATATTATAGATGGCGTCTATTTTATAGATGACGTCTAGAGTATAGTTGACGTCTATAGTATAGATGACGTCTATAGTGTAGATGACGTCTATAGTATAGATGACGTCTATAGTATAGATGAAGTCTATAGTATAGATGACGTCTATAGTATAGATGGCGTCTATAGTATAGATGACGTCTATAGTATAGATGACGTCTATAGTATAGATGACGTCTGTAGTATAGATGACGTCTATAGTATAGATGACGTCTGTAGTATAGATGACGTCTATAGTATAGATGACGTCTATAGTATAGATGACGTCTATAGTATAGATGACGTCTATAGTATAGATGACGTCTATAGTATAGATGACGTCTATAGTATAGATGACGTCTATAGTATAGATGACGTCTATAGTATAGATGACGTCTATAGTATAGATGACGTCTATAGTATAGATGACGTCTATAGTATAGATGACGTCTATAGTATAGATGACGTCTATAGTATAGATGACGTCTATAGTATAGATGACGTCTATAGTATAGATGAAGTCTATAGTATAGATGACGTCTATAGTATAGATGGCGTCTATATTATAGATGGCGTCTATTTTATAGATGACGTCTAGAGTATAGTTGACGTCTATAGTATAGATGACGTCTATAGTGTAGATGACGTCTATAGTATAGATGACGTCTATAGTATAGATGGCGTCTATAGTATAGATGACGTCTATAGTATAGATGACGTCTATAGAATAGATGACGTCTATAGTATAGATGACGTCTATAGTATAGATGACGTCTAAAGTATAGACGACATCTATAGTATAGATGACGACTAAAGTATTGATGATGTCTATAGTATAGACGACGTCTATAGTATATAGCATAGATAGACGTCTATAGTATAGACGACATCTATAGTATAGATGACGTCTATAGTATAGATGACGTCTATAGTATAGATGACGTCTATAGTATAGATGACGTCTATAGTATAAATGACGCCTATAGTATAGATGACGTCTATAGTATAGATGACGTCTATGGAATAGATGACGTCTATAGTATAGATGACGTCTATAGTATAGATGACGTCTAAAGTATAGACGACATCTATAGTATAGATGACGACTAAAGTATTGATGATGTCTATAGTATAGACGACGTCTATAGTATATAGCATAGATAGACGTCTATAGTATAGACGACATCTACAGTATAGATGACGTCTATAGTATAGATGACGTCTATAGTATGAATGAAGTCTATAGTATAGATGACGTCTATAGTATAGATGACGTCTATAGTATAGATGACGTCTATAGTATAGATGACGTCTATAGTATAGATGACGTCTATAGTATAGATGACGTCTATAGTATAGATGACGTCTATAGTATAGATGACGTCTATAGTATAGATGACGTCTATAGTATAGATGACGTCTATAGTATAGATGACGTCTATAGTATAGATGACGTCTATAGTATAGATGACGTCTATAGTATAGATGACGTCTATAGTATAGATGACGTCTATAGTATAGATGACGTCTATAGTATAGATGACGTCTATAGTATAGATGACGTCTATAGTATAGATGACGTCTATAGTATAGATGACGTCTATAGTATAGATGACGTCTATAGTATAGATGACGTCTATAGTATAGATGACGTCTATAGTATAGATGACGTCTATAGTATAGATGACGTCTATAGTATAGATGACGTCTATAGTATAGATGACGTCTATAGTATAGATGACGTCTATAGTATAGATGACGTCTATAGTATAGATGACGTCTATAGTATAGATGACGTCTATAGTATAGATGACGTCTATAGTATAGATGACGTCTATAGTATAGATGACGTCTATAGTATAGATGACGTCTATAGTATAGATGACGTCTATAGTATAGATGAAGTCTATAGTATAGATGACGTCTATAGTATAGATGGCGTCTATATTATAGATGGCGTCTATTTTATAGATGACGTCTAGAGTATAGTTGACGTCTATAGTATAGATGACGTCTATAGTGTAGATGACGTCTATAGTATAGATGACGTCTATAGTATAGATGGCGTCTATAGTATAGATGACGTCTATAGTATAGATGACGTCTATAGAATAGATGACGTCTATAGTATAGATGACGTCTATAGTATAGATGACGTCTAAAGTATAGACGACATCTATAGTATAGATGACGACTAAAGTATTGATGATGTCTATAGTATAGACGACGTCTATAGTATATAGCATAGATAGACGTCTATAGTATAGACGACATCTATAGTATAGATGACGTCTATAGTATAGATGACGTCTATAGTATAGATGACGTCTATAGTATAGATGACGTCTATAGTATAAATGACGCCTATAGTATAGATGACGTCTATAGTATAGATGACGTCTATGGAATAGATGACGTCTATAGTATAGATGACGTCTATAGTATAGATGACGTCTAAAGTATAGACGACATCTATAGTATAGATGACGACTAAAGTATTGATGATGTCTATAGTATAGACGACGTCTATAGTATATAGCATAGATAGACGTCTATAGTATAGACGACATCTACAGTATAGATGACGTCTATAGTATAGATGACGTCTATAGTATGAATGAAGTCTATAGTATAGATGACGTCTATAGTATAGATGACGTCTATAGTATAGATGACGTCTATAGTATAGATGACGTCTATAGTATAGATGACGTCTATAGTATAGATGACGTCTATAGTATAGATGACGTCTATAGTATAGATGACGTCTATAGTATAGATGACGTCTATAGTATAGATGACGTCTATAGTATAGATGACGTCTATAGTATGAATGAAGTCTATAGTATAGATGACGTCTATAGTATAGATGACGTCTATAGTATAGATGACGTCTATAGTATAGATGACGTCTATAGTATAGATGACGTCTATAGTATAGATGCCGTCTATAGTATGAATGAAGTCTATAGTATAGATGACGTCTATAGTATAGATGGCGTCTATAGTATAGATGACGTCTATAGTATAGATGACGTCTATAGTATAGATGACGTCTATAGTATAGATGACGTCTATAGTATAGATGACGTCTATAGTATAGATGACGTCTATAGTATAGATGACGTCTGTAGTATAGATGACGTCTATAGTATAGATGACGTCTTTAGTATAGATGACGTCTATAGTATAGATGACGTCTATAGTATAGATGACGTCTATAGTATAGATGACGTCTATAGTATAGATGACGTCTATAGTATAGATGGCGTCTATAGTATAGATGACGTCTATAGTATAGATGACGTCTATAGAATAGATGACGTCTATAGTATAGATGACGTCTATAGTATGAATGAAGTCTATAGTATAGATGACGTCTATAGTATAGATGGCGTCTATAGTATAGATGACGTCTATAGTATAGATGACGTCTATAGTATAGATGACGTCTATAGTATAGATGACGTCTATAGTATAGATGACGTCTATAGTATAGATGACGTCTATAGTATAGATGACGTCTATAGTATAGATGACGTCTGTAGTATAGATGACGTCTATAGTATAGATGACGTCTTTAGTATAGATGACGTCTATAGTATAGATGACGTCTATAGTATAGATGACGTCTATAGTATAGATGACGTCTATAGTATAGATGACGTCTATAGTATAGATGGCGTCTATAGTATAGATGACGTCTATAGTATAGATGACGTCTATAGAATAGATGACGTCTATAGTATAGATGACGTCTATAGAATAGATGACGTCTATAGTATAGATGACGTCTATAGTATAGATGACGTCTATAGTATAGATGACGTCTATAGTATAGATGACGTCTATAGTATAGATGACGTCTATAGTATAGATGACGTCTATAGTATAGATGACGTCTATAGTATAGATGCCGTCTATAGTATGAATGAAGTCTATAGTATAGATGACGTCTATAGTATAGATGGCGTCTATAGTATAGATGACGTCTATAGTATAGATGACGTCTATAGTATAGATGACGTCTATAGTATGAATGAAGTCTATAGTATAGATGACGTCTATAGTATAGATGACGTCTATAGTATAGATGACGTCTATAGTATAGATGACGTCTATAGTATAGATGACGTCTGTAGTATAGATGACGTCTATAGTATAGATGACGTCTATAGTATAGATGACGTCTATAGTATAGATGACGTCAATAGTATAGATGACGTCTATAGTATAGATGACGTCTATAGTATAGATGACGTCTATAGTATAGATGACGTCTATAGTATAGATGACGTCTATAGTATAGATGACGTCTATAGTATAGATGACGTCTTTAGTATAGATGACGTCTATAGTATAGATGACGTCTATAGTATAGATGACGTCTATAGTATAGATGACGTCTATAGTATAGATGACGTCTATAGTATAGATGACGTCTATAGTATAGATGACGTCTATAGTACAGATGACGTCTATAGTATAGATGACGTCTATAGTATAGATGACGTCTATAGTATAGATGACGTCTATAGTATAGATGACGTCTATAGTATAGATGACGTCTATAGTATAGATGACGTCTATAGTATAGATGACGTCTATAGTATAGATGACGTCTATAGTATAGATGACGTCTATAGTATAGATGACGTCTATAGTATAGATGACGTCTATAGTATAGATGACGTCTATAGTATAGATGACGTCTATAGTATAGATGACGTCTATAGTATAGATGAAGTCTATAGTATAGATGACGTCTATAGTATAGATGGCGTCTATATTATAGATGGCGTCTATTTTATAGATGACGTCTAGAGTATAGTTGACGTCTATAGTATAGATGACGTCTATAGTGTAGATGACGTCTATAGTATAGATGACGTCTATAGTATAGATGACGTCTATAGTATAGATGACGTCTATAGTATAGATGACGTCTATAGTATAGATGACGTCTATAGTATAGATAACGTCTATAGTATAGATGACGTCTATAGTATAGATGACGTCAATAGTATAGATGACGTCTATAGTATAGATGACGTCTATAGTATAGATGGCGTCTATATTATAGATGGCGTCTATTTTATAGATGACGTCTAGAGTATAGTTGACGTCTATAGTATAGATGACGTCTATAGTGTAGATGACGTCTATAGTATAGATGACGTCTATAGTATAGATGAAGTCTATAGTATAGATGACGTCTATAGTATAGATGGCGTCTATAGTATAGATGACGTCTATAGTATAGATGACGTCTATAGTATAGATGACGTCTATAGTATAGATGAAGTCTATAGTATAGATGACGTCTATAGTATAGATGGCGTCTATATTATAGATGGCGTCTATTTTATAGATGACGTCTAGAGTATAGTTGACGTCTATAGTATAGATGACGTCTATAGTGTAGATGACGTCTATAGTATAGATGACGTCTATAGTATAGATGACGTCTATAGTATAGATGACGTCTATAGTATAGATGACGTCTATAGTATAGATGACGTCTATAGTATAGATAACGTCTATAGTATAGATGACGTCTATAGTATAGATGACGTCAATAGTATAGATGACGTCTATAGTATAGATGACGTCTATAGTATAGATGGCGTCTATATTATAGATGGCGTCTATTTTATAGATGACGTCTAGAGTATAGTTGACGTCTATAGTATAGATGACGTCTATAGTGTAGATGACGTCTATAGTATAGATGACGTCTATAGTATAGATGAAGTCTATAGTATAGATGACGTCTATAGTATAGATGGCGTCTATAGTATAGATGACGTCTATAGTATAGATGACGTCTATAGTATAGATGACGTCTATAGTATAGATGACGTCTGTAGTATAGATGACGTCTATAGTATAGATGACGTCTATAGTATAGATGACGTCTATAGTATAGATGACGTCTATAGTATAGATGACGTCTATAGTATAGATGACGTCTATAGTATAGATGACGTCTATAGTATAGATGACGTCTATAGTATAGATGACGTCTATAGTATAGATGACGTCTATAGTATAGATGACGTCTATAGTATAGATGACGTCTATAGTATAGATGACGTCTATAGTATAGATGACGTCTATAGTATAGATGACGTCTATAGTATAGATGACGTCTATAGTATAGATGACGTCTATAGTATAGATGACGTCTATAGTATAGATGACGTCTATAGTATAGATGACGTCTATAGTATAGATGACGTCTATAGTATAGATGACGTCTATAGTATAGATGACGTCTATAGTATAGATGACGTCTATAGTATAGATGACGTCTATAGTATAGATGACGTCTATAGTATAGATGACGTCTATAGTATAGATGACGTCTATAGTATAGATGACGTCTATAGTATAGATGAAGTCTATAGTATAGATGACGTCTATAGTATAGATGGCGTCTATATTATAGATGGCGTCTATTTTATAGATGACGTCTAGAGTATAGTTGACGTCTATAGTATAGATGACGTCTATAGTGTAGATGACGTCTATAGTATAGATGACGTCTATAGTATAGATGGCGTCTATAGTATAGATGACGTCTATAGTATAGATGACGTCTATAGAATAGATGACGTCTATAGTATAGATGACGTCTATAGTATAGATGACGTCTAAAGTATAGACGACATCTATAGTATAGATGACGACTAAAGTATTGATGATGTCTATAGTATAGACGACGTCTATAGTATATAGCATAGATAGACGTCTATAGTATAGACGACATCTATAGTATAGATGACGTCTATAGTATAGATGACGTCTATAGTATAGATGACGTCTATAGTATAGATGACGTCTATAGTATAAATGACGCCTATAGTATAGATGACGTCTATAGTATAGATGACGTCTATGGAATAGATGACGTCTATAGTATAGATGACGTCTAAAGTATTGATGATGTCTATAGTATAGACGACGTCTATAGTATATAGCATAGATAGACGTCTATAGTATAGACGACATCTACAGTATAGATGACGTCTATAGTATAGATGACGTCTATAGTATGAATGAAGTCTATAGTATAGATGACGTCTATAGTATAGATGACGTCTATAGTATAGATGACGTCTATAGTATAGATGACGTCTATAGTATAGATGACGTCTATAGTATAGATGACGTCTATAGTATAGATGACGTCTATAGTATAGATGACGTCTATAGTATAGATGACGTCTATAGTATAGATGACGTCTATAGTATAGATGGCGTCTATAGTATAGATGACGTCTATAGTATAGATGACGTCTATAGTATAGATGACGTCTATAGTATAGATGACGTCTATAGTATAGATGACGTCTGTAGTATAGATGACGTCTATAGTATAGATGACGTCTATAGTATAGATGACGTCTATAGTATAGATGACGTCTATAGTATAGATGACGTCTATAGTATAGATGACGTCTATAGTATAGATGACGTCTATAGTATAGATGACGTCTATAGTATAGATGACGTCTATAGTATAGATGACGTCTATAGTATAGATGACGTCTATAGTATAGATGAAGTCTATATTATAGATGGCGTCTATTTTATAGATGACGTCTAGAGTATAGTTGACGTCTATAGAATAGATGACGTCTATAGTGTAGATGACGTCTATAGTATAGATGACGTCTATAGTATAGATGGCGTCTATAGTATAGATGACGTCTATAGTATAGATGACGTCTATAGAATAGATGACGTCTATAGTATAGATGACGTCTATAGTATAGATGACGTCTAAAGTATAGACGACATCTATAGTATAGATGACGACTAAAGTATTGATGATGTCTATAGTATAGACGACGTCTATAGTATATAGCATAGATAGACGTCTATAGTATAGACGACATCTATAGTATAGATGACGTCTATAGTATAGATGACGTCTATAGTATAGATGACGTCTATAGTATAAATGACGCCTATAGTATAGATGACGTCTATAGTATAGATGACGTCTATGGAATAGATGACGTCTATAGTATAGATGACGTCTATAGTATAGATGACGTCTAAAGTATAGACGACATCTATAGTATAGATGACGACTAAAGTATTGATGATGTCTATAGTATAGACGACGTCTATAGTATATAGCATAGTTAGACGTCTATAGTATAGACGACATCTACAGTATAGATGACGTCTATAGTATAGATGACGTCTATAGTATAGATGACGTCTTTAGTATAGATGACGTCTATAGTATAGATGACGTCTATAGTATAGATGACGTCTATAGTATAGATGACGTCTATAGTATAGATGACGTCTATAGTATAGATGGCGTCTATAGTATAGATGACGTCTATAGTATAGATGACGTCTATAGAATAGATGATGTCTATAGTATAGATGACGTCTATAGTATGAATGAAGTCTATAGTATAGATGACGTCTATAGTATAGATGACGTCTATAGTTTAGATGACGTCTATAGTATAGATGACGTCTATAGTATAGATGCCGTCTATAGTATGAATGAAGTCTATAGTATAGATGACGTCTATAGTATAGATGGCGTCTATAGTATAGATGACGTCTATAGTATAGATGACGTCTATAGTATAGATGCCGTCTATAGTATGAATGAAGTCTATAGTATAGATGACGTCTATAGTATAGATGGCGTCTATAGTATAGATGACGTCTATAGTATAGATGACGTCTATAGAATAGATGACGTCTATAGTATAGATGACGTCTATAGTATGAATGAAGTCTATAGTATAGATGACGTCTATAGTATAGATGGCGTCTATAGTATAGATGACGTCTATAGTATAGATGACGTCTATAGAATAGATGACGTCTATAGTATAGATGACGTCTATAGTATGAATGAAGTCTATAGTATAGATGACGTCTATAGTATAGATGACGTCTATAGTATAGATGACGTCTATAGTATAGATGGCGTCTATAGTATAGATGACGTCTATAGTATAGATGACGTCTATAGAATAGATGACGTCTATAGTATAGATGACGTCTATAGTATGAATGAAGTCTATAGTATAGATGACGTCTATAGTATAGATGACGTCTATAGTATAGATGACGTCTATAGTATAGATGACGTCTATAGTATAGATGCCGTCTATAGTATGAATGAAGTCTATAGTATAGATGACGTCTATAGTATAGATGGCGTCTATAGTATAGATGACGTCTATTTTATAGATGACGTCTAGAGTATAGTTGACGTCTATAGTATAGATGACGTCTATAGTATAGATGACGTCTATAGTATAGATGACGTCTATAGTATAGATGACGTCTATAGTATAGATGGCGTCTATAGTATAGATGACGTCTATAGTATAGATGACGTCTATAGAATAGATGACGTCTATAGTATAGATGACGTCTATAGTATGAATGAAGTCTATAGTATAGATGACGTCTATAGTATAGATGACGTCTATAGTATAGATGACGTCTATAGTATAGATGACGTCTATAGTATAGATGCCGTCTATAGTATGAATGAAGTCTATAGTATAGATGACGTCTATAGTATAGATGACGTCTATAGTATAGATGAAGTCTATAGTATAGATGACGTCTATAGTATAGATGGCGTCTATATTATAGATGGCGTCTATTTTATAGATGACGTCTAGAGTATAGTTGACGTCTATAGTATAGATGACGTCTATAGTGTAGATGACGTCTATAGTATAGATGACGTCTATAGTATAGATGAAGTCTATAGTATAGATGACGTCTATAGTATAGATGGCGTCTATAGTATAGATGACGTCTATAGTATAGATGACGTCTATAGTATAGATGAAGTCTATAGTATAGATGACGTCTATAGTATAGATGGCGTCTATATTATAGATGGCGTCTTTTTTTTAGATGACGTCTAGAGTATAGTTGACGTCTATAGTATAGATGACGTCTATAGTATAGATGACGTCTATAGTATAGATGACGTCTATAGTATAGATGACGTCTATAGTATAGATGACGTCTATAGTATAGATGACGTCTATAGTATAGATGACGTCTATAGTATAGATGACGTCTATAGTATAGATGACGTCTATAGTATAGATGACGTCTATAGTATAGATGGCGTCTATATTATAGATGGCGTCTATATTATAGATGGCGTCTATTTTATAGATGACGTCTATAGTATAGATGACGTCTATTTTATAGATGACGTCTATAGTATAGATGACGTCTATAGTATAGATGACGTCTATAGTATAGATGACGTCTATAGTATAGATGACGTCTATAGTATAGATGACGTCTATAGTATAGATGACGTCTATAGTATAGATGACGTCTATAGTATAGATGACGTCTATAGTATAGATGACGTCTATAGTATAGATGACGTCTATAGTATAGATGACGTCTATAGTATAGATGACGTCTATAGTATAGATGACGTCTATAGTATAGATGACGTCTATAGTATAGATGACGTCTATAGTATAGATGACGTCTATAGTATAGATGACGTCTATAGTATAGATGACGTCTATAGTATAGATGACGTCTATAGTATAGATGACGTCTATAGTATAGATGACGTCTATAGTATAGATGACGTCTATAGTATAGATGGCGTCTATATTATAGATGGCGTCTATTTTATAGATGACGTCTAGAGTATAGTTGACGTCTATAGTATAGATGACGTCTATAGTGTAGATGACGTCTATAGTATAGATGACGTCTATAGTATAGATGGCGTCTATAGTATAGACGACATCTATAGTATAGATGACGACTAAAGTATTGATGATGTCTATAGTATAGACGACGTCTATAGTATATAGCAAAGATAGACGTCTATAGTATAGACGACATCTATAGTATAGATGACGTCTATAGTATAGATGACGTCTATAGTATAGATGACGTCTATAGTATAGATGACGTCTATAGTATAAATGACGCCTATAGTATAGATGACGTCTATAGTATAGATGACGTCTATGGAATAGATGACGTCTATAGTATAGATGACGTCTATAGTATAGATGACGTCTAAAGTATAGACGACATCTATAGTATAGATGACGACTAAAGTATTGATGATGTCTATAGTATAGATGACGTCTATAGTATATAGCATAGATAGACGTCTATAGTATAGACGACATCTACAGTATAGATGACGTCTATAGTATAGATGACGTCTATAGTATGAATGAAGTCTATAGTATAGATGACGTCTATAGTATAGATGACGTCTATAGTATAGATGACGTCTATAGTATAGATGACGTCTATAGAATAGATGACGTCTATAGTATAGATGACGTCTATAGTATAGATGACGTCTATAGTATAGATGACGTCTATAGTATAGATGACGTCTATAGTATAGATGACGTCTATAGTATAGATGCCGTCTATAGTATGAATGAAGTCTATAGTATAGATGACGTCTATAGTATAGATGGCGTCTATAGTATAGATGACGTCTATAGTATAGATGACGTCTATAGTATAGATGACGTCTATAGTATAGATGACGTCTATAGTATAGATGACGTCTATAGTATAGATGACGTCTATAGTATAGATGACGTCTGTAGTATAGATGACGTCTATAGTATAGATGACGTCTTTAGTATAGATGACGTCTATAGTATAGATGACGTCTATAGTATAGATGACGTCTATAGTATAGATGACGTCTATAGTATAGATGACGTCTATAGTATAGATGGCGTCTATAGTATAGATGACGTCTATAGTATAGATGACGTCTATAGAATAGATGACGTCTATAGTATAGATGACGTCTATAGTATGAATGAAGTCTATAGTATAGATGACGTCTATAGTATAGATGACGTCTATAGTATAGATGACGTCTATAGTATAGATGACGTCTATAGTATAGATGACGTCTATAGTATAGATGACGTCTATAGTATCGATGACGTCTATAGTATAGATGACGTCTATAGTATAGATGACGTCTATAGTATAGATAACGTCTATAGTATAGATGCCGTCTATAGTATGAATGAAGTCTATAGTATAGATGACGTCTATAGTATAGATGGCGTCTATAGTATAGATGACGTCTATAGTATAGATGACGTCTATAGTATAGATGACGTCTATAGTATGAATGAAGTCTATAGTATAGATGACGTCTATAGTATAGATGACGTCTATAGTATAGATGACGTCTATAGTATAGATGACGTCTATAGTATAGATGACGTCTGTAGTATAGATGACGTCTATAGTATAGATGACGTCTATAGTATAGATGACGTCTATAGTATAGATGACGTCTATAGTATAGATGACGTCTATAGTATAGATGACGTCTATAGTATAGATGACGTCTTTAGTATAGATGACGTCTATAGTATAGATGACGTCTATAGTATAGATGACGTCTATAGTATAGATGACGTCTATAGTATAGATGACGTCTATAGTATAGATGACGTCTATAGTATAGATGACGTCTATAGTATAGATGACGTCTATAGTATAGATGACGTCTATAGTACAGATGACGTCTATAGTATAGATGACGTCTATAGTATAGATGACGTCTATAGTATAGATGACGTCTATAGTATAGATGACGTCTATAGTATAGATGACGTCTATAGTATAGATGACGTCTATAGTATAGATGACGTCTATAGTATAGATGACGTCTATAGTATAGATGACGTCTATAGTATAGATGACGTCTATAGTATAGATGACGTCTATAGTATAGATGACGTCTATAGTATAGATGACGTCTATAGTATAGATGACGTCTATAGTATAGATGACGTCTATAGTATAGATGAAGTCTATAGTATAGATGACGTCTATAGTATAGATGGCGTCTATATTATAGATGGCGTCTATTTTATAGATGACGTCTAGAGTATAGTTGACGTCTATAGTATAGATGACGTCTATAGTGTAGATGACGTCTATAGTATAGATGGCGTCTATATTATAGATGGCGTCTATATTATAGATGGCGTCTATTTTATAGATGACGTCTATAGTATAGATGACGTCTATAGTATAGATGACGTCTATAGTATAGATGACGTCTATAGTATAGATGACGTCTATAGTATAGATGACGTCTATAGTATAGATGACGTCTATAGTATAGATGACGTCTATAGTATAGATGACGTCTATAGTATAGATGACGTCTATAGTATAGATGGCGTCTATATTATAGATGGCGTCTATTTTATAGATGACGTCTAGAGTATAGTTGACGTCTATAGTATAGATGACGTCTATAGTGTAGATGACGTCTATAGTATAGATGACGTCTATAGTATAGATGAAGTCTATAGTATAGATGACGTCTATAGTATAGATGGCGTCTATAGTATAGATGACGTCTATAGTATAGATGACGTCTATAGTATAGATGACGTCTATAGTATAGATGACGTCTGTAGTATAGATGACGTCTATAGTATAGATGACGTCTATAGTATAGATGACGTCTATAGTATAGATGACGTCTATAGTATAGATGACGTCTATAGTATAGATGACGTCTATAGTATAGATGACGTCTATAGTATAGATGACGTCTATAGTATAGATGACGTCTATAGTATAGATGACGTCTATAGTATAGATGACGTCTATAGTATAGATGACGTCTATAGTATAGATGACGTCTATAGTATAGATGACGTCTATAGTATAGATGACGTCTATAGTATAGATGACGTCTATAGTATAGATGACGTCTATAGTATAGATGACGTCTATAGTATAGATGACGTCTATAGTATAGATGACGTCTATAGTATAGATGACGTCTATAGTATAGATGACGTCTATAGTATAGATGACGTCTATAGTATAGATGACGTCTATAGTATAGATGAAGTCTATAGTATAGATGACGTCTATAGTATAGATGGCGTCTATATTATAGATGGCGTCTATTTTATAGATGACGTCTAGAGTATAGTTGACGTCTATAGTATAGATGACGTCTATAGTGTAGATGACGTCTATAGTATAGATGACGTCTATAGTATAGATGGCGTCTATAGTATAGATGACGTCTATAGTATAGATGACGTCTATAGAATAGATGACGTCTATAGTATAGATGACGTCTATAGTATAGATGACGTCTAAAGTATAGACGACATCTATAGTATAGATGACGACTAAAGTATTGATGATGTCTATAGTATAGACGACGTCTATAGTATATAGCATAGATAGACGTCTATAGTATAGACGACATCTATAGTATAGATGACGTCTATAGTATAGATGACGTCTATAGTATAGATGACGTCTATAGTATAGATGACGTCTATAGTATAAATGACGCCTATAGTATAGATGACGTCTATAGTATAGATGACGTCTATGGAATAGATGACGTCTATAGTATAGATGACGTCTATAGTATAGATGACGTCTAAAGTATAGACGACATCTATAGTATAGATGACGACTAAAGTATTGATGATGTCTATAGTATAGACGACGTCTATAGTATATAGCATAGATAGACGTCTATAGTATAGACGACATCTACAGTATAGATGACGTCTATAGTATAGATGACGTCTATAGTATGAATGAAGTCTATAGTATAGATGACGTCTATAGTATAGATGACGTCTATAGTATAGATGACGTCTATAGTATAGATGACGTCTATAGTATAGATGACGTCTATAGTATAGATGACGTCTATAGTATAGATGACGTCTATAGTATAGATGACGTCTATAGTATAGATGACGTCTATAGTATAGATGACGTCTATAGTATAGATGACGTCTATAGTATAGATGCCGTCTATAGTATGAATGAAGTCTATAGTATAGATGACGTCTATAGTATAGATGGCGTCTATAGTATAGATGACGTCTATAGTATAGATGACGTCTATAGTATAGATGACGTCTATAGTATAGATGACGTCTATAGTATAGATGACGTCTATAGTATAGATGACGTCTGTAGTATAGATGACGTCTATAGTATAGATGACGTCTTTAGTATAGATGACGTCTATAGTATAGATGACGTCTATAGTATAGATGACGTCTATAGTATAGATGACGTCTATAGTATAGATGGCGTCTATAGTATAGATGACGTCTATAGTATAGATGACGTCTATAGAATAGATGACGTCTATAGTATAGATGACGTCTATAGTATGAATGAAGTCTATAGTATAGATGACGTCTATAGTATAGATGACGTCTATAGTATAGATGACGTCTATAGTATAGATGACGTCTATAGTATAGATGACGTCTATAGTATAGATGACGTCTATAGTATAGATGACGTCTATAGTATAGATGACGTCTATAGTATAGATGACGTCTATAGTATAGATGACGTCTATAGTATAGATGACGTCTATAGTATAGATGACGTCTGTAGTATAGATGACGTCTGTAGTATAGATGACGTCTATAGTATAGATGACGTCTATAGTATAGATGACGTCTATAGTATAGATGACGTCTATAGTATAGATGACGTCTTTAGTATAGATGACGTCTATAGTATAGATGACGTCTATAGTATAGATGACGTCTATAGTATAGATGACGTCTATAGTATAGATGACGTCTATAGTATAGATGACGTCTATAGTATAGATGACGTCTATAGTACAGATGACGTCTATAGTATAGATGACGTCTATAGTATAGATGACGTCTATAGTATAGATGACGACTAAAGTATAGATGACGTCTATAGTATAGATGACGTCTATAGTATAGATGACGTCTATAGTATAGATGACGTCTATAGTATAGATGACGTCTATAGTATAGATGGCGTCTATTTTATAGATAACGTCTAGAGTATAGTTGACGTCTATAGTATAGATGACGTCTATAGTGTAGATGACGTCTATAGTGTAGATGACGTCTATAGTATAGATGACGTCTATAGTATAGATGACGTCTATAGTATAGATGACGTCTATAGTATAGATGACGTCTATAGTATAGATGACGTCTATAGTATAGATGACGTCTATAGTATAGATGACGTCTATAGTATAGATGACGTCTATAGTATAGATGACGTCTATAGTATAGATGACGTCTATAGTATAGATGACGTCTATAGTATAGATGACGTCTATAGTATAGATGACGTCTATAGTAAAGATGACGTCTATAGTATAGATGACGTCTATAGTATAGATGACGTCTATAGTATAGATGACGTCTATAGTATAGATGACGTCTATAGTATAGATGAAGTCTATAGTATAGATGACGTCTATAGTATAGATGGCGTCTATATTATAGATGACGTCTATAGTATGAATGAAGTCTATAGTATAGATGACGTCTATAGTATAGATGGCGTCTATAGTATAGATGACGTCTATAGTATAGATGACGTCTATAGTATAGATGACGTCTATAGTATAGATGACGTCTATAGTATAGATGACGTCTGTAGTATAGATGACGTCTATAGTATAGATGACGTCTACAGTATAGATGACGTCTATAGTATAGATGACGTCTTTAGTATAGATGACGTCTATAGTATAGATGACGTCTATAGTATAGATGACGTCTATAGTATAGATGACGTCTATAGTATAGATGACGTCTATAGTATAGATGACGTCTATAGTGACGTCTATAGTACAGATGACGTCTATAGTATAGATGACGTCTATAGTATAGATGACGTCTATAGTATAGATGACGTCTATAGTATAGATGACGTCTATAGTATAGATGACGACTAAAGTATAGATGACGTCTATAGTATAGATGACGTCTATAGTATAGATGACGTCTATAGTATAGATGACGTCTATAGTATAGATGGCGTCTATTTTATAGATAACGTCTAGAGTATAGTTGACGTCTATAGTATAGATGACGTCTATAGTGTAGATGACGTCTATAGTATAGATGACGTCTATAGTATAGATGACGTCTATAGTATAGATGACGTCTATAGTATAGATGACGTCTATAGTATAGATGACGTCAATAGTATAGATGACGTCTATAGTATAGATGACGTCTATAGTATAGATGACGTCTATAGTATAGATGACGTCTATAGTATAGATGACGTCTATAGTATAGATGACGTCTATAGTATAGATGACGTCTATAGTATAGATGACGTCTATAGTATATATGACGTCTATAGTATGAATGAAGTCTATAGTATAGATGACGTCTATAGTATAGATGGCGTCTATAGTATAGATGTCGTCTATAGTATAGATGACGTCTATAGTATAGATGACGTCTATAGTATAGATGACGTCTATAGTATGAATGAAGTCTATAGTATAGATGACGTCTATAGTATAGATGACGTCTATAGTAAAGATGACGTCTATAGTATAGATGACGTCTATATTATAGATGGCGTCTATTTTATAGATAACGTCTAGAGTATAGATGACGTCTATAGTATAGATGACGTCTATAGTATAGATGACGTCTATAGTATAGATGACGTCTATAGTATAGATGACGTCTATAGTATAGATGACGTCTATAGTAAAGATGACGTCTATAGTATAGATGACGTCTAAAGTATAGACGACATCTATAGTATAGATGACGACTAAAGTATTGATGATGTCTATAGTATAGACGACGTCTATAGTATATAGCATAGATAGACGTCTATAGTATAGACGACATCTACAGTATAGATGACGTCTATAGTATAGATGACGTCTATAGTATAGATGGCGTCTATAGTATAGATGACGTCTATAGTATAGATGACGTCTATAGAATAGATGACGTCTATAGTATAGATGACGTCTATAGTATGAATGAAGTCTATAGTATAGATGACGTCTATAGTATAGATGACGTCTATAGTATAGATGACGTCTATAGTATAGATGACGTCTATAGTATAGATGACGTCTATAGTATAGATGACGTCTATAGTATAGATGACGTCTATAGTATAGATGCCGTCTATAGTATGAATGAAGTCTATAGTATAGATGGCGTCTATAGTATAGATGACGTCTATAGTATAGATGACGTCTATAGTATAGATGACGTCTATAGTATGAATGAAGTCTATAGTATAGATGACGTCTATAGTATAGATGACGTCTATAGTATAGATGACGTCTATAGTATAGATGACGTCTATAGTATAGATGACGTCTGTAGTATAGATGACGTCTATAGTATAGATGACGTCTATAGTATAGATGACGTCTTTAGTATAGATGACGTCTATAGTATAGATGACGTCTATAGTATAGATGACGTCTATAGTATAGATGACGTCTATAGTATAGATGACGTCTATAGTATAGATGACGTCTATAGTACAGATGACGTCTATAGTATAGATGACGTCTATAGTATAGATGACGTCTATAGTATAGATGACGTCTATAGTATAGATGACGACTAAAGTATAGATGACGTCTATAGTATAGATGACGTCTATAGTATAGATGACGTCTATAGTAAAGATGACGTCTATAGTATAGATGACGTCTATAGTATAGATGACGTCTATAGTATAGATGACGTCTATAGTATAGATGACGTCTATAGTATAGATGACGTCTATAGTATAGATGAAGTCTATAGTATAGATGACGTCTATAGTATAGATGGCGTCTATATTATAGATGACGTCTATAGTATGAATGAAGTCTATAGTATAGATGACGTCTATAGTATAGATGGCGTCTATAGTATAGATGACGTCTATAGTATAGATGACGTCTATAGTATAGATGACGTCTATAGTATAGATGACGTCTATAGTATAGATGACGTCTGTAGTATAGATGACGTCTATAGTATAGATGACGTCTACAGTATAGATGACGTCTATAGTATAGATGACGTCTTTAGTATAGATGACGTCTATAGTATAGATGACGTCTATAGTATAGATGACGTCTATAGTATAGATGACGTCTATAGTATAGATGACGTCTATAGTATAGATGACGTCTATAGTATAGATGACGTCTATAGTATAGATGACGTCTATAGTATAGATGACGTCTATAGTGACGTCTATAGTACAGATGACGTCTATAGTATAGATGACGTCTATAGTATAGATGACGTCTATAGTATAGATGACGTCTATAGTATAGATGACGTCTATAGTATAGATGACGACTAAAGTATAGATGACGTCTATAGTATAGATGACGTCTATAGTATAGATGACGTCTATAGTATAGATGACGTCTATAGTATAGATGGCGTCTATTTTATAGATAACGTCTAGAGTATAGTTGACGTCTATAGTATAGATGACGTCTATAGTGTAGATGACGTCTATAGTATAGATGACGTCTATAGTATAGATGACGTCTATAGTATAGATGACGTCTATAGTATAGATGACGTCTATAGTATAGATGACGTCTATAGTATAGATGACGTCTATAGTATAGATGACGTCTATAGTATAGATGACGTCTATAGTATAGATGACGTCTATAGTATAGATGACGTCTATAGTATAGATGACGTCTATAGTATAGATGACGTCTATAGTATAGATGACGTCTATAGTATATATGACGTCTATAGTATAAATGAAGTCTATAGTATAGATGACGTCTATAGTATAGATGGCGTCTATAGTATAGATGTCGTCTATAGTATAGATGACGTCTATAGTATAGATCACGTCTATAGTATAGATGACGTCTATAGTATGAATGAAGTCTATAGTATAGATGACGTCTATAGTATAGATGACGTCTATAGTATAGATGACGTCTATAGTATAGATGACGTCTATAGTATAGATGGCGTCTATTTTATAGATAACGTCTAGAGTATAGATGACGTCTATAGTATAGATGACGTCTATAGTATAGATGACGTCTATAGTATAGATGACGTCTATAGTATAGATGACGTCTATAGTAAAGATGACGTCTATAGTATAGATGACGTCTATAGTATAGATGAAGTCTATAGTGTAGATGAAATCTATAGTATAGATGACGTCTATAGTATAGATGACGTCTATAGTATAGATGACGTCTATAGTATAGATGACATCTATAGTATAGATGACTTCTATAGTATAGGTGACGTCTATAGATGACGTCTATAGTATAGATGACGTCTATAGTTTAGATGACGTCTATAGTTTAGATGACGTCTATAGTAAAGATGACGTCTATAGTATAGATGACGTCTAGAGTATAGTTGACGTCTATAGTATAGATGACGTCTAAAGTATAGACGACATCTATAGTATAGATGACGACTAAAGTATTGATGACGTCTATAGGTTAGATGACGTCTATAGTGTAGATGACGTCTATAGTATACATGACGTCTATAGTATAGATGACGTCTATAGTATAGATGACGTCTATAGTATAGATGACGTCTATAGTATAGATGACGTCTATAGTATAGATGACGTCTATAGTATAGATGACGTCTATAGTATAGATGACGTCTATAGTATAGATGACGTCTATAGTAAAGATGACGTCTATAGTATAGATGACGTCTATAGTATAGATGACGTCTATAGTATAGATGACGTCTATAGTAAAGATGACGTCTATAGTATAGATGACGTCTATAGTATAGATGACGTCTATAGTAAAGATGACGTCTATAGTATAGATGACTTCTATAGTATAGATGACGTCTATAGTATAGATGACGTCTATAGTATAGATGACGTCTATAGTATAGATGACGTCAATAGTATAGATGAAGTCTATAGTATAGATGACGTCTATAGTATAGATGGCGTCTATATTATAGATGGCGTCTATTTTATAGATGACGTCTAGAGTATAGTTGACGTCTATAGTATAGATGACGTCTAAAGTAAAGACGACATCTATAGTATAGATGACGACTAAAGTATTGATGATGTCTATAGTATACAGCATAGATAGACGTCTATTGTATAGACGACATCTATAGTATAGATGACGTCTATAGTATAGATGACGTCTATAGTATAAATGACGTCTATAGTATAGATGACGTCTATAGTATAGATGACGTCTATAGTATAGATGACGTCTATAGTATAGATGACGTCTATAGTATAGATGACGTCTATAGTATAGATGACGTCTATAGTATAGATGACGTCTATAGTATAGATGACGTCTATAGTATAGATGACGTCTATAGTATAGATGACGTCTATAGTATAGATGACGTCTATAGTATAGATGACGTCTTTAGTATAGATGACGTCTATAGTATAGATGACGTCTATAGTATAAATGACGTCTATAGTATAGATGACGTCTATAGTATAGATGACGTCTATAGTATAGATGACGTCTATAGTATAGATGACGTCTATAGTATAGATGACGTCTGTAGTATAGATGACGTCTATAGTATAGATGACGTCTATAGTATAGATGACGTCTATAGTATAGATGACGTCTATAGTATAGATGACGTCTATAGTATAGATGACGTCTATAGTATAAATGACGTCTATAGTATAGATGACGTCTATAGTATAGATGACGTCTATAGTATAGATGACGTCTATAGTATAGATGACGTCTATAGTATAGATGACGTCTATAGTATAGATGACGTCTATAGTATAGATGACGTCTGTAGTATAGATGACGTCTATAGTATAGATGACGTCTATAGTATAGATGACGTCTATAGTATAGATGACGTCTATAGTATAGATGACGTCTATAGTATAGATGACGTCTATAGTATAGATGACGTCTATAGTACAGATGACGTCTATAGTATAGATGACGTCTATAGTATAGATGACGTCTATAGTATAGATGACGTCTATAGTATAGATGACGTCTATAGTGTAGATGACGTCTATAGTATAGATGACGTCTATAGTATAGATGGCGTCTATAGTGTAGATGACGTCTATAGTATAGATGACGTCTATAGTATAGATGGCGTCTATAGTATAGATGACGTCTATAGTATAGATGACGTCTATAGTATAGATGACGTCTATAGTATAGATGACGTCTATAGTATAGATGACGTCTATAGTTTAGAAGACGTCTATAGTATAGATGACGTCTATAGTATAGATGAAGTCTATAGTATAGATGACGTCTATAGTATAGATGACGTCTATAGTATAGATGACGTCTATAGTATAGATGACGTCTATAGTATAGATGACGTCTATAGTATAGATGACGTCTATAGTATAGATGACGTCTATAGTATAGATGACGTCTATAGTATAGATGACGTCTATAGTATAGATGACGTCTATAGTATAGATGACGTCTATAGTATAGATGACGTCTAAAGCATAGATGATGTCTATAGTATAGATGACGTCTATAGTATTGATGACGTCCATAGTATTCAATACTATGGCACCCCACGACGTCTATAGTATAGATGACGTCTATAGTATAGATGACGTCTATTGTATAGATGACGTATATTGTATAGATGACGTCTATAGTATAGATGACGTCTATTGTATAGATGACGTCTATAGTATAGATGACGTCTATAGTATAGATGACGTCTATAGTATAGATGACGTCTATAGTATAGATGACGTCTATAGTATAGATGACGTCTATAGTATAGATGACGTCTATAGTATAGATGACGTCTATTTTATAGATGACGTCTAGAGTATAGTTGACGTCTATAGTATAGATGACGTCTAAAGTATAGACGACATCTATAGTATAGATGACGACTAAAGTATTGATGATGTCTATAGTATATAGCATAGATAGACGTCTATAGTATAGATGACGTCTATAGTATAGATGACGTCTATAGTATAGATGACGTCTATAGTATAAATGACGTCTATAGTATAGATGACGTCTATAGTATAGATGACGTCTATAGTATAGATGACGTCTATAGTATAGATGACGTCTATAGTATAGATGACGTCTATAGTATAGATGACGTCCTTAGTATAGATGACGTCTATAGTATAGATGACGTCTATAGTATAGATGACGTCTATAGTATAGATGACGTCTATAGTATAGATGACGTCTATAGTATAGATGACGTCTATAGTATAGATGACGTCTTTAGTATAGATGACGTCTATAGTATAGATGACGTCTATAGTATAAATGACGTCTATAGTATAGATGACGTCTATAGTATAGATGACGTCTATAGTATAGATGACGTCTATAGTATAGATGACGTCTGTAGTATAGATGACGTCTATAGTATAGATGACGTCTATAGTATAGATGACGTCTATAGTATAGATGACGTCTATAGTATAGATGACGTCTATAGTATAGATGACGTCTATAGTATAGATGACGTCTATAGTATAAATGACGTCTATAGTATAGATGACGTCTATAGTATAGATGACGTCTATAGTATAGATGACGTCTGTAGTATAGATGACGTCTGTAGTATAGATGACGTCTATAGTATAGATGACGTCTATAGTATAGATGACGTCTTTAGTATAGATGACGTCTATAGTATAGATGACGTCTATAGTATAGATGACGTCTATAGTATAGATGACGTCTATAGTACAGATGACGTCTATAGTATAGATGACGTCTATAGTATAGATGACGTCTATAGTATAGATGACGTCTATAGTATAGATGACGTCTATAGTATAGATGACGTCTATAGTATAGATGACGTCTATAGTATAGATGACGTCTAAAGCATAGATGATGTCTATAGTATAGATGACGTCTATAGTATTGATGACGTCCATAGTATTCAATACTATGTCACCCCACGACGTCTTTAGTATAGATGACGTCTATAGTATAGATGACGTCTATTGTATAGATGACGTATATTGTATAGATGACGTCTATAGTATAGATGACGTCTATAGTATAGATGACGTCTATTGTATAGATGACGTCTATAGTATAGATGACGTCTATAGTATAGATGACGTCTATAGTATAGATGACGTCTATAGTATAGATGAAGTCTATAGTATAGATGACGTCTATAGTATAGATGACGTCTATAGTATAGATGACGTCTATAGTATAGATGACGTCTATAGTATAGATGACGTCTATAGTATAGATGACGTCTTTAGTATAGATGACGTCTATAGTATAGATGACGTCTATAGTATAGATGACGTCTATAGTAAAGATGACGTCTATAGTATAGATGGCGTCTATCGTATAGATGACGTCTATAGTATAGATGACGTCTATAGTATAGATGACGTCTATAGTATAGATGACGTCTATAGTATAGATGACGTCTATAGTATAGATGACGTCTATAGTATAGATGACGTCTATAGTATAGATGACGTCTATAGTATAGATGACGTCTTTAGTATAGATGACGTCTATAGTATAGATGACGTCTATAGTATAGATGACGTCTATAGTATAGATGACGTCTATAGTATAGATGACGTCTATAGTATAGATGACGTCTATAGTATAGATGACGTCTGTAGTATAGATGGCGTCTATAGTATAGATGACGTCTATAGTATAGATGACGTCTTTAGTATAGATGACGTCTATAGTATAGATGACGTCTTTAGTATAGATGACGTCTATAGTATAGATGACGTCTATAGTATAGATGACGTCTATAGTATAGATGACGTCTATAGTATAGATGACGTCTTTAGTATAGATGACGTCTATAGTATAGATGACGTCTATAGTATAGATGACGTCTATAGTATAGATGACGTCTATAGTATAGATGACGTCTATAGTATAGATGACGTCTATAGTATAGATGACGTCTATAGTATAGATGACGTCTATAGTATAGATGACGTCTATAGTATAGATGACGTCTATAGTATAGATGACGTCTATAGTATAGATGACGTCTATAGTATAGATGACGTCTAAAGCATAGATGATGTCTATAGTATAGATGACGTCTATAGTATTGATGACGTCCATAGTATTCAATACTATGGCACCCCACGACGTCTATAGTATAGATGACGTCTATAGTATAGATGACGTCTATTGTATAGATGACGTATATTGTATAGATGACGTCTATAGTATAGATGACGTCTATAGTATAGATGACGTCTATTGTATAGATGACGTCTATAGTATAGATGACGTCTATAGTATAGATGACGTCTATAGTATAGATGAAGTCTATAGTATAGATGACGTCTATAGTATAGATGACGTCTATAGTATAGATGACGTCTATAGTATAGATGACGTCTATAGTATAGATGACGTCTATAGTATAGATGACGTCTTTAGTATAGATGACGTCTATAGTATAGATGACGTCTATAGTATAGATGACGTCTATAGTAAAGATGACGTCTATAGTATAGATGACGTCTATAGTATAGATGGCGTCTATAGTATAGATGACGTCTATAGTATAGATGACGTCTATAGTATAGATGACGTCTATAGTATAGATGACGTCTATAGTATAGATGACGTCTATAGTATAGATGACGTCTATAGTATAGATGACGTCTATAGTATAGATGACGTCTATAGTATAGATGACGTCTATAGTATAGATGACGTCTATAGTATAGATGACGTCTATAGTATAGATGACGACTAAAGTATAGATGACGTCTATAGTATAGATGACGTCTATAGTATAGATGACGTCTATAGTATAGATGACGTCTATAGTATAGATGACGTCTTTAGTATAGATGACGTCTATAGTATAGATGACGTCTATAGTATAGATGACGTCTATAGTAAAGATGACGTCTATAGTATAGATGGCGTCTATCGTATAGATGACGTCTATAGTATAGATGACGTCTATAGTATAGATGACGTCTATAGTATAGATGACGTCTATAGTATAGATGACGTCTATAGTATAGATGACGTCTATAGTATAGATGACGTCTATAGTATAGATGACGTCTATAGTATAGATGACGTCTTTAGTATAGATGACGTCTATAGTATAGATGACGTCTATAGTATAGATGACGTCTATAGTATAGATGACGTCTATAGTATAGATGACGTCTATAGTATAGATGACGTCTATAGTATAGATGACGTCTGTAGTATAGATGGCGTCTATAGTATAGATGACGTCTATAGTATAGATGACGTCTTTAGTATAGATGACGTCTATAGTATAGATGACGTCTTTAGTATAGATGACGTCTATAGTATAGATGACGTCTATAGTATAGATGACGTCTATAGTATAGATGACGTCTATAGTATAGATGACGTCTATAGTATAGATGACGTCTATAGTAAAGATGACGTCTATAGTATAGATGACGTCTATAGTATAGATGGCGTCTATAGTATAGATGACGTCTATAGTATAGATGACGTCTATAGTATAGATGACGTCTATAGTATAGATGACGTCTATAGTATAGATGACGTCTATAGTATAGATGACGTCTATAGTATAGATGACGTCTATAGTATAGATGACGTCTATAGTATAGATGACGTCTATAGTATAGATGACGTCTATAGTATAGATGACGTCTATAGTATAGATGACGTCTATAGTATAGATGACGTCTAAAGCATAGATGATGTCTATAGTATAGATGACGTCTATAGTATTGATGACGTCCATAGTATTCAATACTATGGCACCCCACGACGTCTATAGTATAGATGACGTCTATAGTATAGATGACGTCTATTGTATAGATGACGTATATTGTATAGATGACGTCTATAGTATAGATGACGTCTATAGTATAGATGACGTCTATTGTATAGATGACGTCTATAGTATAGATGACGTCTATAGTATAGATGACGTCTATAGTATAGATGAAGTCTATAGTATAGATGACGTCTATAGTATAGATGACGTCTATAGTATAGATGACGTCTATAGTATAGATGACGTCTATAGTATAGATGACGTCTATAGTATAGATGACGTCTTTAGTATAGATGACGTCTATAGTATAGATGACGTCTATAGTATAGATGACGTCTATAGTAAAGATGACGTCTATAGTATAGATGACGTCTATAGTATAGATGGCGTCTATAGTATAGATGACGTCTATAGTATAGATGACGTCTATAGTATAGATGACGTCTATAGTATAGATGACGTCTATAGTATAGATGACGTCTATAGTATAGATGACGTCTATAGTATAGATGACGTCTATAGTATAGATGACGTCTATAGTATAGATGACGTCTATAGTATAGATGACGTCTATAGTATAGATGACGTCTTTAGTATAGATGACGTCTATAGTATAGATGACGTCTTTAGTATAGATGACGTCTATAGTATAGATGACGTCTATAGTATAGATGACGTCTATAGTATAGATGACGTCTATAGTATAGATGACGTCTATAGTATAGATGACGACTAAAGTATAGATGACGTCTATAGTATAGACGACATCTATAGTATAGATGACGTCTATAGTATAGATGACATCTATAGTATAGATGACATCTATAGTATAGATGACGTCTTTAGTATAGATGACATCTATAGTATAGATGACGTCTATAGTATAGATGACGTCTATAGTATAGATGACGTCTATAGTATAGATGACGTCTATAGTATAGATGACGTCTATAGTATAGATGACGTCTATAGTATAGATGGCGTCTATAGTATAGATGACGTCTATAGTATAGATGACGTCTATAGTATAGATGGCGTCTATAGTATAGATCTATAGTATAGATGACGTCTATAGTTTAGATGACGTCTATAGTATAGATGACGTCTATAGTATAGATGACATCTATAGTATAGATGACGTCTTTAGTATAGATGACATCTATAGTATAGATGACGTCTATAGTATAGATGACGTCTATAGTATAGATGACGTCTATAGTATAGATGACGTCTATAGTATAGATGACGTCTATAGTATAGATGACGTCTATAGTATAGATGACGTCTATAGTATAGATGGCGTCTATAGTATAGATCTATAGTATAGATGACGTCTATAGTTTAGATGACGTCTATATTATAGATGGCGTCTATTTTATAGATGACGTTTAGAGTATAGTTGACGTCTATAGTATAGATGACGTCTATAGTGTAGATGACGTCTATAGTATAGATGACGTCTATAGTATAGATGACGTCTATAGTATAGATGACGTCTATAGTATAGATGACGTCTATAGTATAGATGACGTCTATAGTATAGATGACGTCTATAGTATAGATGACATCTATAGTATAGATGACATCTATAGTATAGATGACGTCTTTAGTATAGATGACATCTATAGTATAGATGACGTCTATAGTATAGATGACGTCTATAGTATAGATGACGTCTATAGTATAGATGGCGTCTATAGTATAGATGACGTCTATAGTATAGATGACGTCTATAGTGTAGATGGCGTCTATATTATAGATGGCGTCTATTTTATAGATAACGTCTAGAGTATAGTTGACGTCTATAGTATAGATGACGCCTATAGTGTAGATGACGTCTATAGTATAGATGACGTCTAAAGTATAGATGACGTCTTTAGTATAGATGACGTCTATAGTATAGATGACGTCTATAGTATAGATGACGTCTATAGTATAGATGACGTCTATAGTATAGATGACGTCTATAGTATAGATGACGTCTATAGTATAGATGACGTCTATAGTATAGATGACGACTAAAGTATAGATGACGTCTATAGTATAGACGACATCTATAGTATAGATGACGTCTATAGTATAGATGACATCTATAGTATAGATGACATCTATAGTATAGATGACGTCTTTAGTATAGATGACATCTATAGTATAGATGACGTCTATAGTATAGATGACGTCTATAGTATAGATGACGTCTATAGTATAGATGACGTCTATAGTATAGATGACGTCTATAGTATAGATGACGTCTATAGTATAGATGGCGTCTATAGTATAGATCTATAGTATAGATGACGTCTATAGTTTAGATGACGTCTATAGTATAGATGACGTCTATAGTATAGATGACATCTATAGTATAGATGACGTCTTTAGTATAGATGACATCTATAGTATAGATGACGTCTATAGTATAGATGACGTCTATAGTATAGATGACGTCTATAGTATAGATGACGTCTATAGTATAGATGACGTCTATAGTATAGATGACGTCTATAGTATAGATGACGTCTATAGTATAGATGGCGTCTATAGTATAGATCTATAGTATAGATGACGTCTATAGTTTAGATGACGTCTATATTATAGATGGCGTCTATTTTATAGATGACGTTTAGAGTATAGTTGACGTCTATAGTATAGATGACGTCTATAGTGTAGATGACGTCTATAGTATAGATGACGTCTATAGTATAGATGGCGTCTATAGTATAGATGGCGTCTATAATATAGATGACGTCTATAGAATAGATGACGTCTATAGTATAGATGACGTCTATAGTATAGATGACGTCTATAGTATAGATGACGTCTAAAGTATAGACGACATCTATAGTATAGATGACGACTAAAGTATTGATGATGTCTATAGTATAGACGACGTCTATAGTATATAGCATAGATAGACGTCTATAGTATAGACGACATCTATAGTATAGATGACGTCTATAGTATAGATCTATAGTATAGATGACGTCTATAGTTTAGATGACGTCTATAGTATAGATGACGTCTATAGTATAGATGACGTCTATAGTATAAATGACGTCTATAGTATAGATGACGTCTATAGTATAGATGACGTCTATATTATAGATGACGTCTATATTATAGATGACGTCTTTAGTATAGATGACGTCTATATTATAGATGATGTCTATAGTATAGATGACGTCTATAGCATAGATGACGTCTATAGCATAGATGACGTCTATAGCATAGATGACGTCTATAGCATAGATGACGTCTATAGCATAGATGACGTCTATAGTATAGATGACGTCTATAGCATAGATGACGTCTATAGTATAGATAACGTCTATAGCATTCATGACGTCTATAGTATAGATGACGTCTATAGTATAGATGACGTCTATAGTATAGATGACGTCTATAGTATAGATGACGTCTATAGTATAGATGACGTCTATAGTATAGATGACGTCTATAGTATAGATGACGTCTATTGTATAGATGACGGGTATAGTATAGATGACGTCTAGAGTATAGTTGACGTCTATAGTATAGACGACGTCTATAGTATAGATGACGTCTAGAGTATAGTTGACGTCTATAGTATAGATGACGTCTATAGTATAGATGACGTCTATAGTATAGATGACGTCTATAGTATAGATGACGTCTATAGTATAGATGACGTCTATAGTATAGATGACGTCTATAGTATAGATGACGTCTATAGTATAGATGACGTCTATAGTATAGATGACGTCTATAGTATAGATGACGTCTATAGTATAGATGACGTCTATAGTATAGATGACGTCTATAGTATAGATGACGTCTATAGTATAGATGACGTCTATAGTATAGATGACGTCTATAGAATAGATGACGTCTATAGTATAGATGACGTCTATAGTATAGATGACGTCTATAGTATAGATGACGTCTATAGTATAGATGAGGTCTATAGTATAGATGACGTCTATAGTATTGATGACGTCTATAGTATAGATGACGTCTATAGTATAGAGGACGTTTATAGTTTAGATGACGTCTATAGTATAGATGACGTCTTTAGTATAGATGACGTCTATAGTATAGATGACGTCTATAGTATAGATGACGTCTATAGTATAGATGACGTCTATAGTATAGATGACGTCTATAGTATAGATGACGTCTATAGTATAGATGACGTCTATAGTATAGATGACGTCTATAGTATAGATGACGTCTATAGTATAGATGACGTCTATAGTATAGATGACGTCTATAGCATAGATGACGTCTATAGCATAGATGACGTCTATAGCATAGATGACGTCTATAGTATAGATGACGTCTATAGCATAGATGACGTCTATAGTATAGATAACGTCTATAGCATAGATGACGTCTATAGTATAGATGACGTCTATAGTATAGATGACGTCTATAGTATAGATGACGTCTATAGTATAGATGACGTCTATAGTATAGATGACGTCTATAGTATAGATGAGGTCTATAGTATAGATGACGTCTATAGTATTGATGACGTCTATAGTATAGATGACGTCTATAGTATAGAGGACGTTTATAGTTTAGATGACGTCTATAGTTTAGATGACGTCTATAGTATAGATGACGTCTTTAGTATAGATGACGTCTATAGTATAGATGACGTCTATAGTATAGATGACGTCTATAGTATAGATGACGTCTATAGTATAGATGACGTCCATAGTATTCAATACTATGACATGCCCCGACGTCTATAGTATAGATGACGTCTATTGTATAGATGACGTATATTGTATAGATGACGTCTATAGTATAGATGACGTCTATTGTATAGATGACGTCTATAGTATAGATGACGTCTATAGTATAGATGACGTCTATAGTATAGATGACGTCTATAGTATAGATGACGTCTATAGTATAGATGACGTCTATAGTATAGATGAAGTCTATAGTATAGATGACGTCTATAGTATAGATGACGTCTATAGTATAGATGACGTCTATAGTATAGATGACGTCTATAGTATAAATGACGTCTATAGTATAGATGACGTCTATAGTATAGATGACGTCTTTAGTATAGATGACGTCTATAGTATAGATGACGTCTATAGTATAGATGACGTCTATAGTATAGATGACGTCTATAGTAAAGATGACGTCTATAGTATAGATGACGTCTATAGTATAGATGACGTCTATAGTATAGATGACGTCTAGAGTATAGATGACGTCTATAGTATAGATGACGTCTATAGTATAGATGACGTCTATAATATAGATGACGTCTATAGTATAGATGAAGTCTATAGTATAGATGACTTCTATAGTATAGATGACGTCTATAGTATAGATGACGTCTATAGTATAGATGACGTCTATAGTATAGATGACGTCTTTAGTATGGATGACGTCTATAGTATAGATGACGTCTATAGTATAGATGACGTCTATAGTATAGATGACGTCTATAGTATAGATGACGTCTATAGTATAGATGACGTCTATAGTATAGATGACGTCTATAGTACAGATGACGTCTATAGTATAGATGACGACTAAAGTATAGATGACGTCTATAGTATAGATGACGTCTATAGTATAGATGACGTCTATAGTATAGATGACGTCTATAGTATAGACGTCTATAGTATAGATGACGTCTATAGTACAGATGACGTCTATAGTATAGATGACGTCTATAGTATAGATGACGTCTATAGTATAGATGACGTCTATAGTATAGATGACGTCTATAGTATAGATGACGTCTATAGTATAGATGACGTCTATAGTATAGATGACGTCTATAGTATAGATGACGTCTATAGTACAGATGGCGTCTATATTATAGATGGCGTCTATTTTATAGATAACGTCTAGAGTATAGTTGACGTCTATAGTATAGATGACGTCTATAGTGTAGATGACGTCTATAGTATAGTTGACGTCTATAGTATAGATGACGTCTATAGTGTAGATGACGTCTATAGTATAGATGACGTCTATAGTATAGATGACGTCTATAGTATAGATGACGTCTATAGTATAGATGAAGTCTATAGTATAGATGACGTCTATAGTATAGATGACGTCTATAGTATAGATGACGTCTTTAGTATAGATGACGTCTATAGTATAGATGACGTCTATAGTATAGATGACGTCTATAGTATAGATGACGTCTATAGTATAGATGACGTCTATAGTATAGATGACGTCTATAGTATAGATGACGTTTATAGTTTAGATGACGTCTATAGTATAGATGACGTCTATAGTATAGATGACGTCTATAGTATAGATGACGTCTAAAGCATAGATGATGTCTATAGTATAGATGACGTCTATAGTATTGATGACGTCCATAGTATTCAATACTATGGCACCCCACGACGTCTATAGTATAGATGACGTCTATTGTATAGATGACGTATATTGTATAGATGACGTCTATAGAATAGATGACGTCTATTGTATAGATGACGTCTATAGTATAGATGACGTCTATAGTATAGATGACGTCTATAGTATAGATGACGTCTATAGTATAGATGACGTCTTTAGTATAGATGAAGTCTATAGTATAGATGACGTCTATAGTATAGATGACGTCTATAGTATAGATGACGTCTATAGTATAGATGACGTCTATAGTATAGATGACGTCTATAGTACAGATGACGTCTTTAGTATAGATGACGTCTATAGTATAGATGACGTCTATAGTATAGATGACGTCTATAGTAAAGATGACGTCTATAGTATAGATGACGTCTATAGTATAGATGACGTCTATAGTATAGATGACGTTTATAGTATAGATGACGTCTATAGTATAGATGACGTCTATAGTATAGATGACGTCTATAGTATAGATGACGTCTATAGTATAGATGACGTCTATAGTATAGATGAAGTCTATAGTATAGATGACGTCTATAGTATAGATGACGTCTATAGTATAGATGACGTCTATAGTATAGATGACGTCTATAGTATAGATGACGTCTGTAGTATAGATGACGTCTATAGTATAGATGACGTCTATAGTATAGATGACGTCTTTAGTATGGATGACGTCTGTAGTATAGATGACGTCTATAGTATAGATGACGTCTATAGTATAGATGACGTCTATAGTATAGATGACGTCTATAGTATAGATGACGTCTATAGTATAGATGACGTCTTTAGTATGTATGACGTCTATAGTATAGATGACGTCTATAGTATAGATGACGTCTATAGTATAGATGACGTCTATAGTATAGATGACGTCTATAGTATAGATGACGTCTATAGTATAGATGACGTCTATAGTATAGATGACGTCTATAGTATAGATGGCGTCTATAGTATAGATGACGTCTATAGTACAGATGACGTCTATAGTATAGATGACGTCTATAGTATAGATGACGTCTTTAGTATGGATGACGTCTATAGTATAGATGACGTCTATAGTATAGATGACGTCTATAGTATAGATGACGTCTATAGTACAGATGACGTCTATAGTATAGATGACGTCTATAGTATAGATGACGTCTATAGTATAGATGACGTCTATAGTATAGATGACGACTAAAGTATAGATGACGTCTATAGTATAGATGACGTCTATAGTATAGATGACGTCTATAGTATAGATGACGTCTGTAGTATAGATGACGTCTATAGTATAGATGACGTCTTTAGTATGGATGACGTCTATAGTATAGATGACGTCTATAGTATAGATGACGTCTATAGTATAGATGACGTCTATAGTATAGATGACGTCTATAGTATAGATGACGTCTATAGTATAGATGACGTCTATAGTATAGATGACGTCTATAGTATAGATGACGTCTATAGTATAGATGACGTCTATAGTACAGATGACGTCTATAGTATAGATGACGTCTATAGTATAGATGACGTCTATAGTATAGATGACGACTAAAGTATAGATGACGTCTATAGTATAGATGACGTCTATAGTATTGATGACGTCTATAGTATAGATGACGTCTATAGTATAGATGGCGTCTATATTATAGATGGCGTCTATTTTATAGATAACGTCTAGAGTATAGTTGACGTCTATAGTATAGATGACGTCTATAGTGTAGATGACGTCTATAGTATAGATGACGTCTATAGTATAGATGACGTCTATAGTATAGATGCCGTCTATAGTATAGATGACGTCTATAGTATAGATGACGTCTATAGTATAGATGACGTCTATAGTATAGATGACGTCTATAGTATAAATGACGTCTATAGTATAGATGACGTCTATAGTATAGATGACGACTAAAGTATAGATGACGTCTATAGTATAGACGACATCTATAGTATAGATGACGTCTATAGTATAGACGACATCTATAGTATAGATGACGTCTATAGTATAGATGACATCTATAGTAAAGATGACGTCTTTAGTATAGATGACATCTATAGTATAGATGACGTCTATAGTATAGATGACGTCTATAGTATAGATGACGTCTATAGTATAGATGACGTCTATAGTATAGATGACGTCTATAGTATAGATGACGTCTATAGTATAGATGACGTCTATGGTTTAGATGACGTCTATAGTATAGATGACGTCTATAGTATAGATGGCGTCTATATTATAGATGGCGTCTATTTTATAGATGACGTCTATAGTATAGATGATGTCTATAGTATAGATGGCGTCTATAGTATAGATGACGTCTATAGTATAGATGACGTCTATAGTATAGATGACGTCTATAGTATAGATGACGTCTATAGTATAGATGACGTCTATAGAATAGATGACGTCTATAGTATAGATGACGTCTATAGTATAGATGACGTCTAAAGTATAGACGACATCTATAGTATAGATGACGACTAAAGTATTGATGATGTCTATAGTATAGACGACGTCTATAGTATATAGCATAGATAGACGTCTATAGTATAGACGACATCTATAGTATAGATGACGTCTATAGTATAGATGACGTCTATAGTATAGATGACGTCTATAGTATAGATGACGTCTATAGTATAGATGACGTCTATAGTATAAATGACGTCTATAGTATAGATGACGTCTATAGTATAGATGACGTCTATATTATAGATGACGTCTATATTATAGATGACGTCTTTAGTATAGATGACGTCTATATTATAGATGATGTCTATAGTAGAGATGACGTCTATAGCATAGATGACGTCTATAGTATAGATGACGTCTATAGCATAGATGACGTCTACAGTATAGATGACGTCTATAACATAGATGACGTCTATAGTATAGATAACGTCTATAGCATAGATGACGTCTATAGTATAGATGACGTCTATAGTATAGATGACGTCTATAGTATAGATGACGTCTATAGTATAGATGACGTGTATAGTATAGATGACGTCTATTGTATAGATGACGTCTATAGTATAGATGACGTCTAGAGTATAGTTGACGTCTATAGTATAGACGACGTCTATAGTATAGATGACGTCTAGAGTATAGTTGACGTCTATAGTATAGATGACGTCTATAGTATAGATGACGTCTATAGTATAGATGACGTCTATAGTATAGATGACGTCTATAGTATAGATGACGTCTATAGTATAGATGACGTCTATAGTATAGATGACGTCTATAGTATAGATGACGTCTATAGTATAGATGACGTCTATAGTATAGATGACGTCTGTAGTATAGATGACGTCTATAGTATAGATGACGTCTATAGTATAGATGACGTCTATAGTATAGATGACGTCTATAGTATAGATGACGTCTATAGTACAGATGACGTCTATAGTATAGATGACGTCTATAGTATAGATGACGTCTATAGTATAGATGACGACTAAAGTATAGATGACGTCTATAGTATAGATGACGTCTATAGTATTGATGACGTCTATAGTATAGATGACGTCTATAGTATAGATGGCGTCTATATTATAGATGGCGTCTATTTTATAGATAACGTCTAGAGTATAGTTGACGTCTATAGTATAGATGACGTCTATAGTGTAGATGACGTCTATAGTATAGATGACGTCTATAGTATAGATGACGTCTATAGTATAGATGCCGTCTATAGTATAGATGACGTCTATAGTATAGATGACGTCTATAGTATAGATGACGTCTATAGTATAGATGACGTCTATAGTATAAATGACGTCTATAGTATAGATGACGTCTATAGTATAGATGACGACTAAAGTATAGATGACGTCTATAGTATAGACGACATCTATAGTATAGATGACGTCTATAGTATAGACGACATCTATAGTATAGATGACGTCTATAGTATAGATGACATCTATAGTAAAGATGACGTCTTTAGTATAGATGACATCTATAGTATAGATGACGTCTATAGTATAGATGACGTCTATAGTATAGATGACGTCTATAGTATAGATGACGTCTGTAGTATAGATGACGTCTATAGTATAGATGACGTCTATAGTATAGATGACGTCTATGGTTTAGATGACGTCTATAGTATAGATGACGTCTATAGTATAGATGGCGTCTATATTATAGATGGCGTCTATTTTATAGATGACGTCTATAGTATAGATGATGTCTATAGTATAGATGGCGTCTATAGTATAGATGACGTCTATAGTATAGATGACGTCTATAGTATAGATGACGTCTATAGTATAGATGACGTCTATAGTATAGATGACGTCTATAGAATAGATGACGTCTATAGTATAGATGACGTCTATAGTATAGATGACGTCTAAAGTATAGACGACATCTATAGTATAGATGACGACTAAAGTATTGATGATGTCTATAGTATAGACGACGTCTATAGTATATAGCATAGATAGACGTCTATAGTATAGACGACATCTATAGTATAGATGACGTCTATAGTATAGATGACGTCTATAGTATAGATGACGTCTATAGTATAGATGACGTCTATAGTATAGATGACGTCTATAGTATAAATGACGTCTATAGTATAGATGACGTCTATAGTATAGATGACGTCTATATTATAGATGACGTCTATATTATAGATGACGTCTTTAGTATAGATGACGTCTATATTATAGATGATGTCTATAGTAGAGATGACGTCTATAGCATAGATGACGTCTATAGTATAGATGACGTCTATAGCATAGATGACGTCTATAGTATAGATGACGTCTATAACATAGATGACGTCTATAGTATAGATAACGTCTATAGCATAGATGACGTCTATAGTATAGATGACGTCTATAGTATAGATGACGTCTATAGTATAGATGACGTCTATAGTATAGATGACGTGTATAGTATAGATGACGTCTATTGTATAGATGACGTCTATAGTATAGATGACGTCTAGAGTATAGTTGACGTCTATAGTATAGACGACGTCTATAGTATAGATGACGTCTAGAGTATAGTTGACGTCTATAGTATAGATGACGTCTATAGTATAGATGACGTCTATAGTATAGATGACGTCTATAGTATAGATGACGTCTATAGTATAGATGACGTCTATAGTATAGATGACGTCTATAGTATAGATGACGTCTATAGTATAGATGACGTCTATAGTATAGATGACGTCTATAGTATAGATGACGTCTATAGTATAGATGACGTCTATAGTATAGATGACGTCTATAGTATAGATGACGTCTATAGTATAGATGACGTCTATAGTATAGATGACGTCTATAGTATAGATGACGTCTATAGTATAGATGACGTCTATAGTATAGATGACGTCTATAGTATAGATGACGTCTATAGTATAGATGACGTCTATAGTATAGATGACGTCTATAGTATAGATGACGTCTATAGTATTGATGACGTCTATAGTATAGATGACGTCTATAGTATAGATGACGTTTATAGTTTAGATGACGTCTATAGTATAGATGACGTTTATAGTTTAGATGACGTCTATAGTATAGATGACGTCTATAGTATAGATGACGTCTATAGTATAGATGAAGTCTATAGTATAGATGACGTCTATAGTATAGATGACGTCTATAGTATAGATGACGTCTATAGTATAGATGACGTCTTTAGTATAGATGACGTCTATAGTATAGATGACGTCTATAGTATAGATGACGTCTATAGTATAGATGACGTCTATAGTATAGATGACGTCTATAGTATAGATGACGTTTATAGTTTAGATGACGTCTATAGTATAGATGACGTCTAAAGCATAGATGATGTCTATAGTATAGATGACGTCTATAGTATTGATGACGTCCATAGTATTCAATACTATGGCACCCCACGACGTCTATAGTATAGATGACGTCTATTGTATAGATGACGTATATTGTATAGATGACGTCTATAGTATAGATGACGTCTACTGTATAGATGACGACTATAGTATAGATGACGTCTATAGTATAGATGACGTCTATAGTATAGATGACGTCTATAGTATAGATGAAGTCTATAGTATAGATGACGTCTATAGTATAGATGACGTCTATAGTATAGATGACGTCTATAGTATAGATGACGTCTATAGTATAGATGAAGTCTATAGTATAGATGACGTCTATAGTATAGATGACGTCTATAGTATAGATGTCGTCTTTAGTATAGATGACGTCTATAGTATAGATGACGTCTATAGTATAGATGACGTCTATAGTATAGATGACGTCTATAGTATAGATGACGTCTATAGTATAGATGACGTCTATAGTATAGATGACGTCTATAGTATAGATGACGTCTATAGTATAGATGGCGTCTATAGTATAGATGACGTCTATAGTATAGATGGCGTCTATATTATAGATGACGTCTATAGTATAGATGACGTCTATAGTATAGATGACGTCTATAGTATAGATGGCGTCTATAGTGTAGATGACGTCTATAGTATAGATGACGTCTATAGTATAGATGACGTCTATAGTATAGATGACGTCTATAGTATAGATGACGTCTATAGTATAGATGACGTCTATAGTATAGATGACGTCTATAGTATAGATGACGTCTATAGTATAGATGACGTCTATAGTATAGATGACGTCTATAGTATAGATGACGTCTATAGTATAGATGACGTCTATAGTATAGATGACGTCTATAGTATAGATGACGTCTATAGTATAGATGACGTCTATAGTATAGATGACGTCTATAGTATAGATGACGTCTATAGTATAGATGACGTCTATAGTATAGATGACGTCTATAGTATAGATGACGTCTATAGTATAGATGACGTCTATAGTATAGATGACGTCTATAGTATAGATGACGTCTATAGTATAGATGACGTCTATAGTATAGATGACGTCTATAGTATAGATGACGTCTATAGTATAGATGACGTCTATAGTATAGATGACGTCTATAGTATAGATGACGTCTATAGTATAGATGACGTCTATAGTATAGATGACGTCTATAGTAAAGATGACGACTAAAGTATAGATGACGTCTATAGTATAGATGACGACTAAAGTATAGATGACGTCTATAGTATAGATGACGTCTATAGTATAGATGACGTCTATAGTATAGATGGCGTCTATATTATAGATGGCGTCTATTTTATAGATAACGTCTAGAGTATAGTTGACGTCTATAGTATAGATGACGTCTATAGTGTAGATGACGTCTATAGTATAGATGACGTCTATAGTATAGATGACGTCTATAGTATAGATGACGTCTATAGTATAGATGACGTCTATAGTATAGATGACGTCTATAGTATAGATGACGTCTATAGTATAGATGACGTCTATAGTATAGATGACGTCTATAGTATAGATGACGTCTATAGTATAGATGACGTCTATAGTATAGATGACGTCTATAGTATAGATGACGTCTATAGTATAGATGACGTCTATAGTATAGATGACGACTAAAGTATAGATGACGTCTATAGTATAGACGACATCTATAGTATAGATGACGTCTATAGTATAGATGACATCTATAGTATAGATGACGTCTTTAGTATAGATGACATCTATAGTATAGATGACGTCTATAGTATAGATGACGTCTATAGTATAGATGACGTCTATAGTATAGATGACGTCTATAGTATAGATGGCGTCTATATTATAGATGGCGTCTATTTTATAGATGAC